>DWHU01000521.1:0-18067 GCA_018247975.1 Parides photinus | reverse complement strand
GCAGCGGCTGATGTGTATAAGATACATCCTTAACAGTGTGTTTAGCACAGATCATGACTGACACACTGTACCAACCCCAAAAATAATTGGAAAATGGCATAAATTAAAAAAAAATAATTTAATTGTAACTTTTTTGCTGATAAATGTCGTTTTTCGGATTACTTCCCTTGTCTTTTATATTTCGCATTACTTTACTTTTAAAATCATTTAGTGTAATCAAGTAATGAAAAAATATCATTGTTATTAATATAATATGTAACATGTTAATCAATTATTATCACATTTCGATACTATAATAGCTTCCGAGGAACAGGATATTCGTCTTCTTTGCTACGCGGTGGTTCCTGTACGGATTACAAAAATGTGAGAGTTTGGATGTACGTTGAATTGTCCATGCGGCTAGGCTAGTTTTATCACACTCATATTTTACATCTACTACCACGACATAAATCTGTTATTTCTACTGTCTTCATAGGATGGCCAGAACATTTTGGATGAGAACACACAATCTTCGTCAACGTTTTTATCACTTAAACCCTTTATGCAATATACATCACACCACTTTAGCTAAGATAACTGTGTCCTTACAAGAGATCTCATTTTTAGTGTTTAATCTGGCAACCCCAAAAGCCGCTACAATAGCCGGCGACGCGTCTGAATGGTACAATGGATGATGCAGCGAAGCACATAGGCCGGATCTTTTGCAAGTCACTATCGGTTCGTACCGAGTATGAACCGATTACTTCACACATTACCCTAAATTCAACGCTGAGTAATTAACTTACGGCAATCGCGTTTAGTAATTAAGAAAACATAGTCTTTCGTTATCCCAGTAAATACCGAGATAAACTTTCATCATTAAAAACCTTCGAATGGAAAAGCTAATGCATCGTTTCTTCTATGAAGGCCGGTATCCAGTCTTCAGAAATAAAAGATATACAATTTCATATCATTTTTTTGGAGAAAATAACTTTTTGTACTATCTTAAGATATTACAAATGTACCATTTTCGTCGTCGACGTGGTCGTCGTGTCGTGGTCCTTCAAATAAGTATCGTCAGTCTTGTGTTGTGGTGTACTATTCAATGCGTTTATGTGTGGTAAAACATTTAGTAATAGATACGGTGTACCTGTATACTCACTGTATTTTTGCAGTTCCTACACTGTTTATATCGGTACAGATGTAAACAAGCGTATTCATACGCTGAACATTTGTACTTAAAGTACAATGATCTCTAAAAGTTTTATAACAAACTTGCGTGTGCTTAATTTAAACCATCCAAAAATACCTTTCGCGTTCACAGTTATAATTTTAACAGTCAATGGACACATTTGAACGAAAGAAACGTTATTGTAACACAATACATATGATTTCTGCAAACGCTACTTAATATAAAGGCTTGTGCATCGGCTGTCTCGGTCGTTGGACCTAAATTACATGAAAATTTTATAACTTAGCTATTCACATCACGCAGACCACGTAAAGCCTCACGAAACTGTCTTAAATTTAAATGATAGCTTTGAACACTTGTAATAAAATTAACTACGTTTCCTGTTCCTACATCTTGTCGCGTCTGAATAACAAACGATGAGCCATTAGCCTCACCGCCGGAACGGAACGAATAGACCGCGGCTTCAATTATGTACTTTTCATATATACACCTATTGCTATTATATCTCCAACACATTGCTAATCTGCAGCCTTAAATCTTATCAATGTATTAGATTTATACTAAGTGCAAACATTTGTCTTAAAACACATTTAGTTTTTTACCATTTGTATTATAAATCTATTAAGTTACCAGTTGTTTACCAGGAGACCCAACACCGTGCACGAGGCCTGTAGAAACATTTTGTATTATAATAAGTGTCTAACGAATCTTGATAAAAAAAAACAAAGTTGAAGAATATGTATTAAATAACCAAAGAACATAGAAGATAATTAAAGATTTAATTTATACCGATGATCAAAAAACATACTTACTCAATGTTGTTGATAAGAATTAAAAGATCTAAGAGAACGGGATCATAAAGTTACTTGAAAAATAGTGGCGAAAAAGGGTCTTCGAATAGAATAGCCGGCAGATATTTAATTGAATAAAGTTTTCATAACAAAATATTTCTAACAGAAAACCAGACAGGTTATCTTAATAAACGATATTTTATAAACATGTAATGGTATCTTGAATCAAACAAGCGCGAGATTCAGTAGGCTTTAGAACAAAAAATAAAACTAAGTCGTTACCATCGCACCGCTCTGTGGTCACTGTAATTGCTATCACGATCACATTTTTTATCCAAAGACGGCTAAAGCGAAGCCATAAAAACGAAACGCACATATTTTTTCCCCGTTTATTTTACTTCGTAATCAAGTCTATTAATTTGTAATTACTACATAATTGCATATCATAACACATAGCTTTATTCCAATCAATAAAAATTACAAAATCACTACCTGCCATAATTAGTAAGGATAGTATTCATTCTGATCACCAAGCTATGTTTAAGGGTCGTGTTACTTTGGTTAAAATTAACAGTAATGTTTGAACAATACGTATGGGTGATGAAACATTTTTTTTATTCGAATTTCCTGTATGTACAAAATAGAACGACTTACTTAATCAACAATTACAATAATGTTTGAAATAATTTTTCAACACTCATCGAAAAAAAGATTAATTAGCTAAATATTTGCAGAAGAGTTAATTTGTTCTATAGCCTAAAAGTTTTAATAAATATAAATTATAATTAAGACAGGAGTTTTATGCAGTTTTTAAACCAGTTATTATATGGCGTAATAAGATAATAAGAATTCAGTGTAAGACTATAGAACATAAAATAGTAACAAACTTTATTAAATCACAAAACTTTTTTAGCAATATTTTAAGCCATATTTTCGTTTATTTTTTTTTTTATCTATGAATCCTCAATTTAAAACTAAAGTAGCAGATAAAGCTTATACACAGTCTTAATATTATATTTAAAATTAAATTATAAAAGACATTAGAAAATTATAAAAAATATAGAGCAGCTAACGATAGAAACATAACATACAACTGAAGAATGGAAGAGTTTGAAAATACGTAAACATCTTTATCTGCTTATCAATAATCTTGAAAGTAAATTAGAAAGGCAAAGTTGGATAGGACTTTAATAAAAATATTTAAAGAAAAGTTTATAACAATATTTCTTTACTTCATGTCTGTTAATAAGTGACAGTTATATTAATTCCTAAAGGTGAGAGTTTAAAGTGAATGTTATGTATTTACGATGAAAATTAATTCTTTCACTCACCAATCCGCCGACGGAAAATAAAATAGATGTCTTCACGTTAAGTTAACACAACAAACCATTATTTTAAAAGTTTGTAAACAACATATTTTTTTAAACCATAGACTAGCGCGCGATAATTTGAACCGTGAGCACGACGACGGAGCTCCGTGTGTCCCGCCACGCACTCGCTTATGAACTGAATGTTTTCTATTAATTCAAACTCGATGAACACCGCCAGAAACGCTTCTGCCGCCCGCCAGTATTAACGGACTATGTTTGCGCTCAATGGAGTCTTTAATGCTATTTTATGTTGAGAATAAAAAAGTTAAATGCAATTATAAGTAATTTCATTCAATGTAGTATATTCAATGTCATAATTTTTTTTTAAATAAACCATTACATGAATTTCCATTTATATGCCGTTTCCTGCCGTAATTGTATGCATCTTCTATACCGTGTTTAAGGCTAGTTACAAAAACATCAATATCAATTTTTGTATCAATAAATTTTTTTATAGGATACTAGCTGACCCGGCAAACGTTATATTGCCATTTAAATTACTTGTAGTGTAGACAAAAAATAACTAATTAAATGACGATTGATCAGTTATCGACCGGGGATGAAAACTGATTAAATTTATTTTGATTGGCTATTAAAAAATGGGGATTGGTGATAAAAGGGTAAAAATTTAGAGTTGTATGTATTTTTTAATGCTACGTCATGAAAACAAAAAATTAAAAAAAAAAATTCTAGGGTGAACAACCCTTATCACTTAGGGATATGGAAAATAGATATTGGCCGATTCTCAGACCTACTGAATATGCTCACAATATTTCATGAGAATCGGTCAAATCGTTTCGGAGGAGTACGGTAACTAACATTATGACATGGAAATTTTATATATTAGAAGATAAGCACGTCCCTACACTTCGGTGAGAATAACGTATTTATCTATTTCTAATTTTACTTTGTTTAACATACACATATTTATAACAGCTGATTTACTTTTATATACAAACACATTGACGAAGTGTATTGTAAATATTCGCGTAAATAAAACATCTTTAACAAAATATACACATATACTTTATTTTCATCTACGTAAAACATAGTAGAATACACATTTTTCACTAATACTAAATTAACAAAATAACCATAACTTTCAGCTCTAACACTGGATTACAATTTTCTCTTAACAATTTGAAGTAGATTTCTCAAAAGCCATACAATTACGCATACAATTACTTTAATACAAAACATTTAACTTCAAAGTAAAAAAAAACTCTTTCTTTTACTTTAAAACTGAGATCTAGGCCAAAAAGAAACTAAACTAATATACATAGCTTATGCGTCAATAAGTTGGACCACACCTAAAATATTATATTCCCTAGTCTACAATAATACAAAATACTTTTAGGAAAAATCAGTCATGTCTAGGTATCAAAGCTTTTCTAAATGTTTTAAGTGTCAATATTTTGTATATTAATATAAATACAATAATAAATAATATTAGAACAAAATTTCCTCATAAATACATATTTAAGTATATATGAAAGGTTTTTGAATCTGTACATGAAACATTTATAGAATATTAATAAGAGGATAGTTTTTAATATGCAAATGTTTATTCACCAGACAATGATTAAATAATTATTTTCTGTATAGCACAAATTTAGTAGTCCATGTAATTTATAAAAATATACAATGTATAGTCACTAATTCAGGAATTTATTAAAATTTTATCCAAGGATCAAGAGTTAACATATACCTGGTGATAAAAAACCTATCATTGTCTTACCCTTATTTCCAAATGATTATGGGGTTGGCGCAGTATTATTATATAAGGTTTTGGCAATGGATTTTACAGCCTACCAGATGCTAACTCTCCTATAAACCTTGAAAACCTATGTATCATATAAAATAATAAATCATGCTATATGCAAAATTAATACTGTGTAATATTTGTCAAAGATATTTCACATTTTTAAATGACATTTATTTTCAAGACTAATAATACATTTTTAATACAATCACAAGTAATTACAGTTGCTTTAAAAATGTAATCAGTTTTTTCTGTTATTTCAAAAAGTTATGGAAACATACAAACCGATTAGGAAAGCAGTCCCAAAAATTTAGAAAAAGCATATTTTATTTAGCCAACATGTACATGTACTCCCAAATCTAAGCACATTGATGAGAATAATATCTTAATTTAATATTATTGTTGTGTAATTTTAATGATAGATATAAAAAGATTTTTAAAATTCTTCACATACTTCCTCTATTTAAAGTAACTAAAAATATTTCTCTTATTAATGATTGATATAACTGCAAATATTGGAATATTAGTATAAATACTATTTTTACTAAATATATAACATCACATTAATAATAATATTCGAAATTGAATGATCTAGAAGTAAATACATTTAAACACTGAACTAGATGTCAAAATAAAGATAGAACTTTTATCAAGTTGTTAAATTAAGCTAGTCATCATGTTCTAGAGTTCTACTAAAAGTTCATGTCATAAATCACTATAACTTTAAGTCCATCACCAAACATACTAACTAACAAGCGTAATAATTATAAAATAAAATATACAAACATGATAAACCTCATCATTTTTAACTAAATATAAAGATAACATGTATGTTTACATAACACAATCACATTGGTTTTCTTAGACTATAATAAAATAATTAGGTCTCCTCTATGTTAGGGTTTTCAGAAAACAGTTGGTGATCATTGTAGGTACGCAAGTATTTCTTAGTAAAAAGATAGAGAGCCAAACCCCACTTCATCATCATGAATGACCACACCAAACGAATGATAATGCTTGTTTTTAGAGGAACAATATCTGAAATATTCATAATTACAATTGAAAATGTTCATTCTATCTTACTTATCACTTTTTAATTAATTGAATGAAAGTACATAAATATTCACACTTTTTTGTTACATTTAAAAAAATAACGAAAATGTTAGTCTATTACTCAACTTACCAGCTTTGTAATAGACTTCCAAAAAAGTATAAAACAGGGTTAGAGCCAACCCAGACACAAAGCCAACAATTCCAAAGTCACCAATATATTGCAAGGCTTTTCTTGAAAAATTTACATGTAAAGATTCTCTTAGATAATGACAATGCAGAACCAGTGCTAAGCTAGCATGAATACCTGAAAACAAATGAACTTACATTTGTGGTTGCTAATATATATAAAGTATTCCTAAATCTTGTTCAGCTTTCTTTTTGAGTCTCGCTCATTTTCTCAAAGATTTTTTGGGGTTGGTGCAATGTGTCCTCATACAGATGAAGACTGACACACTCACACTAGCGCAAGCTAAACACACTGCTATGGTTTTGGCAAATGGATTTTACAGCCGGCAGCTAACTCTCCTTGGGAATGCCAGCGATATTTAAATTCTTAAAACGCATTTAACTTGGAAAAGTTATTTTTACGCGCCGGATTCGAATCGGAGGCCGAGTTCCGTAACGACTCTGCAATTACGGAAGGATAGCCGAATGGTTACGGCCGAGAATCTTGTTCAGTATTAAAAAAAAAATGTGTGGAGCTGTGTAACAATTGAAAAATAACTTCTCAACTCACCAGATAATAGAGCCCACATTCCTGCTTCAACATTGGCATATACTAGACAAAAACAAATAAAAGCCGAAAGGCCAAGTAATGCACCTATAGTGCTAAAGACAATATATATTTTCGTACGAAACATTGTGGATCTAACCAGATGACATACGCATAAAGTTGATGTTGAATAAAGTTATTAATATTTATCCTTTTAGCTAAATAATCACACTTTTAATGACATTCACTAATATTAGTAATATCAACATTAAGATGTCATCACTTTAGCAAATTAAAACAACAACAACTATGAAAACATTTTTTTTTATTCGCAGACGTTTTAAAAAACATCAACGTAATGAATATGGTGCCACTTCCACATAAATTCAGTTTATCAAAACCACTTTTCATTATACAAACTAAGATTATTTTTTATATGTTAAATATATATTTATATATTTGAAACAAAATGTAATTTAAAAAGCTATAATCCTTTATTCAAAAATCTTATAAAATTCTATTTTACTTGGACGCGATTATACAAATAGAACTAAACTAATAATTAATACATAATTTTGAACTATTATTTTGATTCAAAAAAATATTTAAACGTTTCTGCATAATATTACACCTTTGATAATAAATTCAAAATAAATCGACAAACTAGCCTGTGTAATATTAAAAATGACATTAACCGATAAGGACCGTGTTTTATTTCATAGTGGATATTTTGCTTCATAATAAATGGATAATAGTTATATCAATACTAGATGTCAGGATGACGAGAGTCAGTCAAGTTCAAATGAAAAAACTGTTAGATTTACTCAGCGAAAAGGGTGTAATAGTGCACGGCAAATTGATGTACACACACACTAGCAGACAGAGCTTTTGGAAAAAGATTTCTGTAGAACTCAATTCAATACAAGGAGGAGCATTTAAGAATGCTTTTAAATGGTGCAAGGTAAAATTCTAAATGTTTGTTATCACACATCACATAACAGAAAAGTAGTATATTTTATGATAATACAAGTAATTGTTTATTGTTACAGATGTGGGCAGATTGGAAAAATAAAACTAAACGAAAAGCAGATATTTTGCTTAAGAGAAAAACCTATGAATTTATGCCTCAGCCACAAACACTAACAAATCTTGAATTAAGATTGCTTAGAATTATAGGATACCCACTGAATGACAACAATCTAGACTCGCACTATGACATGGTAATATATAGAATATTTGTTTACATGGCATGCTTTAACTTTAAAGAATTGTAAGGTCATTTTAGGAAAAGTAATGGAATATTCTTATTGAGAATAATATCTACTCCCATAAACATACTGTTGACTTAATGCAAGCATAGACATGGAATATGGTAGAGATAAATGGAAGAAGAGGACATACTGCGCCAACCCCAAGTAATTGGGATAAGGGATGATGAGACATGGAATATACTGTAAATAATTCTCTACTGTTAATGAAACATCATTATAAAATAAAAAAAAATATTAATGTTTTATTTTAAATAGTTATGAATAAGTATCTATGTTATGATGTCACTGTTATAGTACAAATCCGTTTAAATGTTTTTTCATACAAAATATAGCACATAGCTTGTGTTGCATCAATAGCTTTATTTAAAAGTACAGAGATATCTCAATAGTGGAACTGTTTGTTTGTAACTAACATTAAAATATTTTTTGTGGTAAATTGTTCTTATATTTTAATTAATTAATAACTGTTACAGATACATAAAGTTGATATATCTGAAAATACTGAAAATTGTACCCACCTTGAATTTCTTACAGAGGAATCTAATGAAGAAGATAATAAATCTAATGTAATAATACATAATGCTGATGGTGTCAAAATAATTGGTAAATATTTTATAACCATGATAAAGAACTACATTAATAAATTTAGATTATTAAATAAATAACCTTCTTATAGATGATGAATCTGATGAATATGATGAGTTATCAGACATGGGAAAAAGAACAGAAAGACAAGGTAACATTTAATTTCTTATAATCTTATATATTACTATTATTGACTAAATACATTTTTTTTAATTTTGTAGAAAATAAAACTGAAAATAAATTGGATTCATTAGCAGAGTATAGAATACGAACAAAGTTATCATTAGAAAAAGAGAGGTCTAAACAGAAGAATGAGGAGTTAAGGTTAAGAGCAATAGAGTTAAAACTTAAAGGAGAAGAATTAAGACTGAAAGAAGTTGAAATTAACAAAGTCAATTATTTAACCAGTTTAGAAGAAGAGAAGTTAAAATGTTTTAAAAAGATTACAGCATCTCTAAAGGAGTAAGTTATAGTTATATTTATTTGTTTTTAATGATTAGTTTTAAATACTTTCTGATTTTTCTTTTATTTTTTGGCTAACACTCCAATAATCAATTTAAAACTTGTAAGAGATTCAAAAAGGTACGTCCATATATTTAATTATTTTTACTAATATAACATGAAGCTAAGATGTTACTCATGATGTTTATTTTTATAAAAAAAATTATAAAAAATCTCTATGTATATTTTTAGTAAACTATCATTTCAACCAATTAAACCAAAATGTAATAAATAAAAATATTTTTTCAGGTTATTAGAAAGAACAAGAAATGGAAATTTACCATTTAATAATGTGATGTAAGCTGTTCTCATAATCTGGTTCTCTCCATTTATTGTGGTTTTTGAACAGTGGATATATGTATTAAGTTTAATATCAACATTCAGAATTTATAATATTGCACATATTCTTATCATCAATGAGTTAACAATTAACTTTAATTACACATGGTGTTAAGTGAAATGAAATAATTTCTCCGAGATCACTCTGGCACTGGTATTTTGTCAGGTGCAACACAATTAGATAAGATAATCACTTATTTTGTTGATTTAATTTCTTACAATTAACTGAACTGAAGTGCATTGTAACTGTTATATTTTAAATAATATATAATATAGGTGGTTAACTAAAAATATCTTCTATTTTTTATTTATATAAAAATAAAACGGTTACTGGATGTAATACAATTTTTTTAAAGGTTATATGATATATTATTGATATAAAAATGTATGAAAATTATCATTTATTATTTAACTAAACATGTGTTGCACTAATTGCACAAGTTCAATTTCAAAGAAAATATTTTTTGTTATAAGAGACACTTCTTAAATAGTAGTTTAAAAAATGTCTCCCAAAACAAAAAATAAATATCACTTTGTGGCCTCGAAACTAATTATGTTCTACAGACATTTTTAATTACTTTTTAATGAAATTATGGGATTAAACCATATTCACCTGATGGTAAGTGATACACATGCCCATAAGAATATTGTGCTATTATAGTTACAATAATCAGCCAACAACCAAAATGGTCACAAAAACAGAGACCTTCTGCCAACAAGTTTTATAATGTATGGTAACATCTATAGTTGATAAATTGTTATTTAAAACAATATTTACAATATCTGAAGAAATTACAAATAATCTTTTAATAACATTGACAATAACAGAGGTAAATACACTACTTCTATATTTACTTTATATTTAATTAACAAAATAATAATAATAGTACCTTTACCTTACGGTTTTAACAATTTAAGATAACTTGGTTTTAATTTATTTAATATAGTCTCATTTAACTCTGATATCCTATGGATTCGTAGGTGGCTTTTCATATTACACCGTTGGGCATAGCCCCTGCCGCAGATTGGGCATGTGAATGGAGTTTCTCCAGTGTGAAGTCGCATATGTTCTTTAAGATAATCTATATGGAAGAAACTAGATCCACACACTGAACACATCGCTGGTCTTGCACCTGTAATTAACATGTTTAAAATGATTGTTATTATTAATAATAGCTTTATAATATAGTTATGGTGTAATTTGTTCATTGTTTTTTTTTTATCAAGCTTTATTTATCTACTTTTAAAAAGCCTACTACTGGGGAAGGACCTCTCCAAATCTAGTACTATCTGCTTCTGCATAAGGCAACCGTACCACGTCGCCTTCCGGCATCTTTCCAAACCGCTCAAAGGAGAGGCACGCTCGATCATGCCTCACTTAAAACGCCCCGATAACTCCCCGCCAGCGCTGATGGGCGAAGAGAAGGCCGAATGCCTGGCTGGCAGCGTAGAAGCTCAATGTTCTCTAAGTCTCCTCCAGGCAGACCCAGTCCAGCTCTCAATGGTGGAGAGCGTAGTGGAAAGGCGCTCCCGAGAGCCCCTATCTGAACATGTACCTCCCGTCACGAGTGACGAAGTTGTGGATGTCGTCCGCAAACTATCGTTCGATTAGTAGCAACCGACCAAGTCGAGTTTCGGCCCTCTCGGTCACCCGTAATTCGGAACGCTAAACGCGCACTGAGTGACAGTCCAATCTGAGGTCCCCTAACAGGAGGCTCTTGAGCCTAGTCACTCCGCGGAGCTATCGTCGAAGCGTCAAAAAAGCTCGACGGCGCCCTAGCCCGGTGAATAATAAACGAAATAAAACGAAGTAGTGGGCCAAGCCGAGGCTTCTGAGGAAGCCCTCGAGCATTGCTAAATAAAAGGAAGGTTACAGGCCGGGCACCTTCCGTGCTCGGCCACTCCCGGCCCTACGCCGCTGATACCGAACCGAACCGAGAACAGAGTTGATATCAACATCCAAAAAAAAAAAAAAAAGAAATTTAGGACAATTTATATAAATTTTAATTACCTGTGTGAACTGATCTTTCATGAACAATAACTGATTTATGACACTTGTAGGTTTTGTGACATATTTTACAAGCAAATACTTTTTGTGGTGTCGAGGCTTTATTATGGACCTTTTTGTTATGATTTGTCAATTCTCCTCTAAAAGCAAAACCACTACCGCAAGTTGCACATATAAAGTTTTTTTCCTTTTCATGTTTCCTTTTAATATGGCATTTTAAGTAATAATCAGAAACACAGTACTTTGGACAGTTAGGACATTTAACAGGATTTTTGAAGTGAATGTTTTTCTTGTGAATAGAAAGTTTTTCTTGATCTTTGAATACTTCTCCACAAAGGTCACATAGTTTTGGAGGAGGTGTCACTTTTGGTTTTGTTGTTTTATTTGGTTTTTGTAATCTTTTCTGAAGTTTTTGTTCTGGTGTTACTACATTGCCTAATTTTAAACTGAAAATATAACATGTATTATTTATGGACATCTGAAATGCAAAACCCATATTAATTTACATTCACAACCTAACTGAAATGGGACATAGTTAAAGACTGCAGTAAATATATTCAAAATACAAATTTTACTATACATTTTTAGTCCAGGGATAATATTTCATAGAAATAAAATAGAAAAAGTATTACCACCATTCTTCTCCATTCCATGAAAATTCTCCCTCCAATATAGAGGATGCTATTATATTTGTATTGTTTTTGGTGCTTATCTTAGAACAACTTTTACTTGTATTTAAATTTTCCTCTTCTTTTTTTGGTCCTTCCTTTACATTTAAGACCAATTTTAAATTTGTTTGACCACCACTTTGATCAAAATCATTATCAGATTCACTCTTAATATCATCACTTTTTATTTCATTGATCCATTCACTATCACTGTATAACTCATTTTCTTTTTTAAAGTCAAGTATTCCATTTTCTAATTTCTTGCAAGTTTCCTCAAATTTGCTTTTAAATTTACAAATCATATTTATCGTAACGTTACAGTCTTCACATATTCGGCGAGGATATCCATCAACATCTTGGATCTGAGGACAAAAGTGTAAGAAGTAAAACATGCATTGATATTTCAAGAGATAAATTAATAAGGAAATATAAAGCTTACATCGACATGTAGAACTGTAACAATTTTTGTTTTTATATCTAATTCAAAAAAATCATTTTTTTCAAATAATGTGTATTTGGCACCGCCTTGAAGACAAATTCTACAAAGTCCGTCAATAAATTTCATATTCAGTTCTTGTCAGTTTATTTAATTATAAATGCGCTATAAAAATAAAATAAATAGTAAGTTAAGATATTATGATACAAATTAAAACATTATAATAACAAAAGTGACATTAAGGGTTGATGTTTAGGAAATATCAATGTTACCTTTTTTTAAACTGTAGCTTCGTTTTCAAAATAGAAAAGAATGCTAGTAAAATTTTATTTTACATTTACCTTTAATTTTTAACTCTTTCAATAAAGTTTATTCGTAGTTAGTACTGTAAATATTTTGTTACAATAGATAATTTTTATTTTTCAGTTTCGGAGTAGTTTAAGTATCGCTATTTTTGTCTTTATTAACTTTTGACGAAAGAAGTATTTTTTTCTCGTATTTACTTAAAATTTAAAATTTTAAAAACTTCACTAATTTCTTGAGAGAGATCACAAGACTAAGCATAGACAATATTTTTATCGAGCTATCGTTTCTGTCATCAGGTGATAGGAATTGGGAGTAAATTCCTGTATAAAGGATAAAGGCTAATATTTTTTAATCAAAATGTCTGGAAAAGATAAATTAGCCATTTTTCCTTCTCGAGGGTAAGATATTTATATAGTTATTGCTATTATTTGTTAGTGACTATCGTAAGAAAAATAATATATTTTGATTTTTTTCTTATTTAAGTGCCCAAATGTTAATGAAGGGCCGTTTGGCTGGTGCACAGAAAGGACATGGTCTTCTCAAGAAGAAAGCTGATGCCCTGCAAGTGAGGTTCCGTATGATCCTCAGCAAAATCATCGAGGTTAGTGTTCATATGTTTCAGCAACATTAAAACGTAATAATTTTTTTCTTTACAAAAAAAATATATTATAATTACACTAATCTTTTAGACTAAAACCCTTATGGGAGAAGTAATGAAAGAAGCTGCATTCTCACTTGCTGAAGCTAAGTTTACAACTGGAGATTTTAATCAAGTTGTGTTACAAAATGTTACCAAGGCCCAGATCAAGATTCGTTCAAAGAAGGACAATGTTGCTGGTAATTAGTCTACAGCTTTTTATTGTTTCACACTTTCAATAATTTTAATGTCAAAGAAGTCATCTCATTTATTTCTTATTCATTGTAAGCCAACTCAACCAGTCTATCTCATATTTTTTTATTTAAAAGATTTCTTTTCTAACATCTACAGCATTGATCTCCTGCATTGTAAAATCATAAATAAGTCTAAAATCGAAAAAATCTTTAATCATTTTATTTTGTAATATTTAAAGTTGGTTATTGAATACCAATTTATCATACATAATGGCAATTTTGTGTAATGTTAGTAATAATTTTATGTCTCCTGACCTGCTAATATAATTAAGTCTTGACGTAATTAGGTATTTTTCTATGATAAAAGTAATTTGCAACATACAGATATAATGTAAGATAGTATACAAGGTATTTCTTCCTTTATTACTTTGAAATTTTTCTTTAAATTACAAAATTTCAATATAGCAAATGTTATCTTTGTAGCTATGGTAGATGTCAATAATTTGACCAATATATAAATTACAATGTCGAGCGGCAGTCATCTGTCGGCGGAATTGATGATGACGATAACAATGTCGGCTATATTTTATGGGATATTTAGGGCACATTATATAAAAACTTAAGTATCAAAAATTGGATTATATATTTGTTATATTTCAGGTGTCACACTACCAATTTTCGAGTCTTACCAAGATGGCTCTGATACATATGAACTGGCCGGTCTCGCTCGTGGTGGTCAACAGCTATCCAAGTTGAAAAAGAACTTCCAAAGTGCTGTTAAGCTACTGGTTGAACTTGCATCATTGCAGACTTCATTTGTTACTCTTGATGAAGTCATCAAGATTACCAATAGACGTGTTAATGCCATTGAGCATGGTAATTTTTTTTGTTTACTAATGGAATAGGAATTTTACACCAGTTATTTAGACATGTCAAGGGTTTTAAAATTAAACAGGTTTCGTATTTAATACCAAGCTTTATAACATTATCTTAATTGTTATTTTTTATTAAATTATTTCATTAAAGTAGCTATAAATAATTTAAATAATATAATAAATATTAATTATGTTTCATAAAATATGTAAAAACATTCTTCTTAACATGTTTTGTTTGATGGAGCATTTTTTTTTGTGTAAAAGAAAGTATTACCTAGCATACCATGGCACCATCAAGTTTAATAAATATTATCTAAAAAAATACTTAACGGTCATTCTCGTATCAAAGATTTCATTTCAACTTTTAAGGTATATTGTGAACGTTTGTGAGATGTATGTAATTTTTATATGTTATAGTTATCATCCCACGGTTGGAGCGCACTCTTGCTTATATTATTTCGGAGCTTGATGAGTTGGAACGTGAGGAGTTCTATAGATTAAAGAAGATCCAAGACAAAAAGAAGATTATTAAAGACAAAGCAGAAGCTGTAAGTAAATTTAACATTATAATATTAAGAATTAAGTACCTCATAGATATATAAATTTGCAAATTATTGTTTTTTGACAAGGTTTCACAGATTGAAATTTTTTGCGTAAAACAGAGTTGAGATTTTTTTCTATTCAATAATATATTATAAAATTGCTTTCATTTACATAAACTCTGATTCTTCTCACTTTTGGTACTTGGACCTATCTCTTATTAGAGTGCAAAGTATAAATAGAAGTGAACACTATTAATATATTTTTCTACACCATTTCAATCTCTTATTTACTAATAAGACAATGTATTAGTAAGTAGTGCATAGACCTATTTATCAAGATAGCAGAATTGAACATTCCATCTTGCCGTCTAGTTTCAATTCTACTGTTACATCATAACAAATAATTAAACGTGTTTTTAAATTTGCAGGCAAAAGCAGCTAGGAAGGCGGCCGGTACCGACGTGCGTGACATCGCCAATCTGCTCGACGAGGGAGATGAAGATTTACTCTTCTAAACTACTCCCCAGGCACTTATAGTCTACACGACCTAGCCTCTTTTTAGTATAGCTGTCAAATGGTTAAAGCACAGTTAAAGTTGGAGACTTCAAAAGCTGATCCTATACAACATGATGATTTGTGACTAAAACTACGAATTTTATTAACTGATGTCTCCGAAACTTGCTGATGCAATTTCTATGATATTATAGTGTTCAGTTGTCTGTACATATAACACTGTTGATGTTCTTTATTCTGATTAAAATTGTATTCTGGTATGTAGGCTTATGGTTTAAAATGCTTTGACCTGAGAAGATTATTGGCTGGTTTTTCATAGCTGCAAGCATTCCAACAAATGTTAGTCTAATAATATTCACATTATGATGAAGCTGAATTATTAATGAAATGTATTAAAGGAACAGGACCAGATAATGCTTATTTTTTTTTAATAATTGCCTCACTGGTTGTATTATTTTTCGTTCAGTATGCTCCTGTATGGAGTGAATACCAGTATAAGTACATCCATATAGTATTTATGTTTTGAATTGTTGTTTAATAATAAATCAATATATTTTAAGTAAACATCATGTAAATACAAGTTTGTGAAACGAAATATAATATTATTATTGAAAATGGTTTATTTTTTGTATCAATAATGCAGTTTTCGTAGCCATGTATTAATTAATAGATAAAAGCTTAGGTCTTTGTTAATGGGACTCGATTAGGTAAGTGGAATCAATGTTTTTCTTTATGCCTGTTATATAATATATAGGAACATTTTAGTACACTTCAGAATTTTTTTTGTCAAATTTGTTTTTAGTTACTATAAATATTTCCATAGAATAAATAATATTTTTCATATTTATTAAAAACGATGTTATCAGCTGAAGATGTCCACAACTAATACATCCTACCAGAAGTAGCGAGACGAGTCGGACGTTCACCTGATGGTAAGTGATACGGCTGCCCATAACAATGTGGCACTAGTTAGGATGGACTACACAGCATCACACTGCTATCTGCTTGAGACCTAGAATGTCTCGTTACCTCAGTAACTACTACGCCCTTCAAACCGGAACATAGTAAAGTCTGCACAATACTGTCTGGCTGCAGAAATAAAAGTTACAATGTCTGGTAACAGAGACCCACCACCATTGCATAGAATATTTAACTAAAAACCGCAATAATAAGCTTTGTTGGTTAAAATTTATATAGTAATGACGAACAAATATTTTCTTTACACAATATTTATTTTTTAGTTGCGAACATAAGTTATAAATACATACATTGATTGTGTTTATAAATCTTTCAAGCGTTTGGCAGTTATTGAGAAGTTATATCTTATATTCTCAACGGATCAACACTGAATATTTAATGTCATTGATCCAATCATACATAGATAATGATTTGATTATAATTCTGTTGCTATCACTAATTTAACCCTTCAATTTGATAGTTTACTATTAAGTTGAGTAGTTGGTTAATTACGGTTCAGTAATTAAACCGTATATTAATACATAGTTACAGATTCGTTTATAACGATGTATTCAAAGCTAATTTACTCGATGATTCGCTTCAAACTTCCCGGTGTGAATTACTTTTCATTGTACTTTGTAAGATGATAATATTTAAGTTACAAATTGATTTCGGATTTCGTGTTTTGATATTTAAATTCGTTTCTAACGCAAATTCACAAGTTTACAATTAATAAACGTTGGATTCGTTTGAAATAAGATTTTAAATGTTTTCCTTCTTGAAGTTTGTTAAGACTATAACTAGTGTTATACGAATATTTCGGTTTGCATATGCAAGCATTCATATATATACAAGGTAGTGAATAGGTTATTGCCGGTGCCGAATGCAAATAGTGCTTGAAGTATTGACTTAGTTCTCTCCTGTGCCGTGTTATTGTCGAGATGTATAAAGCTCTGTTAATAAGAATAGTAAATATGCTTTATAAACATTATTGTCTATATTGCCGTTTTAACTTTACACTTGCTGTCATTGGATTTATATGAATATAGTACGATATCTGTGATTATTATGATGTTTTGAATCGCCTCAGAGAATATGCTGCAATAACCACCTCGGCATCATTTATTTCTATTGTCACAGTCGTACATCTATGTGCTGACCAACAAGTTAGTTACTAAAATAAAATAATATTTTGCAAACTAACGGTTGATGTCTAATTTAAGACTATCTTCTGTCGAGAAATCTATAGATGAGACGTCTTTTTTTTTATGGGATTGGGAGGCAAACGAGCTAACGGGGCACCTGGTGGTAAGTGACTGCCGTCGCCAATGGACACCTGCAACTTGGGAGTTACAGGCGCGTTGCCGGCCTTTTAG
>DWHU01000520.1:0-18077 GCA_018247975.1 Parides photinus | reverse complement strand
CATTTTCTTCTCGCTCATATAAATCTTACACGGAGTGGGATCATCCTGTGAATCAATTAACAATTAACTGTGTCCCAGTTGATTAGTAGTAGAATTACTGGGGTTACTGAGACGTGTCTGTAACCAGCACTGTATGATGCACTGTAAACATCCCAACTGATTATGTCGTCGCTTTCACAAAGTAAACATTACCAGTTCATAATCGAAATCTGTGTTTGGAATTGATTTTGTAAAACAAAGCTTCACAAAATCCAATCAACATTCGAAGCCGTGATAGCCGAGTGGTTTGGGACCTCGGCCTCCGATTCGGCGGTCGCGGGATCGAATCCGGCGCGCACCGATGACTTTTCTAAGTTATGTTTAAGAAATTAAATATCACTGGCTTTATCCGCCAACCCGCACTTGGCTAGCGTGGTGGATCATGGCCAAATCTCTCTCCTTTAGGAGAGAAGGCCCCGTGTCCCAACAGCGGGAACGCTATTAAAGATAACTTTTAATGGTAACTAATGTCTTAGTCTTCATCATGTTATATCTCAACGAAATGAAACTTGCGAACAGTACTTTACTTATTTTTATAGTCTTTAAAGAAATTTATTAATTTCTTCGTTTATCCATTTTAAGGTTTTTTTTCTAAGACCCTATAGGACTATATTTTTCTAAGGCCCTTCCTATCCGTCTGTGTTTGATAAGTCTGTCAGGTATTTCACATTTTGTTGTGACATCATTAAAATAGCAAAGATAACAGCTTCATCACGCTGGAACCCGCTTTAAAGAAAACTAGATTTTTCTAAATTTACATTTATCTACAAACGATGATAATAAATGTAGTAGACTTTATTATCATTAATTGTGCCGAAAAAAATAATTAATACTTCGCAAAGCAGAAAATATTACAAATAATTCGATAAAAAACTTTGAAACGGGTGCTCAATTGTTTGTAGTTTATTGTAGTGACAAAAAAATTTTTTTTTACCCTACTTTATTTATGGACTACAGGATGAATTCTAAAATAACTGAGTTATGACAAAAAGAGATACTAACTTAAAAACTACAAACGATGATAATAAATGTAGTAGACTTTATTTTTTTGTAGTATCATTAATTGCGCCGAAAAAATAATTAATACTTCGCAAAGCAGAAAATATTACAAATAATTCGATAAAAAACTTTGAAACGGGTGCTCAATTGTTTGTAGTTTATTGTAGTGACAAAAAAAAATTTTTTTACCCTACTTTATTTAAGGAGCTCATAAGGCGTTCTGATCTCTGATGTGGTCTGGGAATCATAACCATAATTTTGTTTAACAGAAAGAATAAACAATATCGTAATAGTAATTGATGACGGTTTTATGTATATATTTAAAGTGTGTTTCATCGGTTAGATTAAGTCCTAAGTATCATATCAGATTTTATAAGTAATCAGATTTTAAAAATTTTAAAACATAGCTGGTTTTGAAAAATATTGTGGATACCATAGATAAGATACAGCTGTATTTATTCGTTTCATAATCAAGTGGATCCGATCATAAATAAATAACACTATTCAAATATTTATTAGAAGTTTCTATGTTTCAGAGTAATAGTAAGTGTTATTTTCTTAATAAAGTTATTAAAGAAGTTTAATAGGAAAATTAACTGTTATTTAGAAAAAATACCGTAGTCAACCTCCAAAAACGTTAAAATATGCTTACAACTTTTCATTCATGTTTATAAATTTAATTAAGACAAGGCATTATGTCTTAGAACCTTAGTCTGTTCCTAAGTAAGGAACGAACGAATAAAAAAATTGTGTCTACAAAACTCTGTAACTTTTATTATTCAAGACCTTCCACCAGTAATTTTTTTTTTACTTACATTTTTCATTCGGTTTCACTCTTAACCAGGTCGTTAAGAGCTTTTTTTTTAATTATTGTGCACAAAGTGGAGAATACTTTAGCTTATATATAATAATAGAGTTAAATAATTAAACTATGTTGACAATTAACGATTATTGGACAGACGAATACTAATCGTAAATAAAATATTTTTTTTAATCTTCGTAAATGAAGTTACGGTTTAGAGAGATTATTCAATATTTTAAGTAATTTTGATTGATTAGTCACAATTATTAATATACTAATATTTTACTATATCGGTGATGAAAGTTCTCCGTGAAAGATATACTTTTATAAATAATTAGAGCTATGCATATTAAATAAAACCTGTGCATTTATATATATTTACACAGTGTTTAGTTAAATAAGTATTCAGTTAATCTTCTGTAACCTGAACTTACTTAAGACAATATAATTGTACATACATATTATATACCTACGTGGGAATACGCTTTATGTTCAGAGACCGTCAATTATCATTTCACTACGATACGGATTGAAAGACGTTGTTGCTAGAGAAATTACTTATTTTATTTTATTTATATTTGTTTTATTTTTTTTGTGTAACTAAAACTGGTTTACAAAGGGTGGACTTAATGCCAGTAGGCATTTTCTACCAGTCGATCCGAGACGGGAAGAGATGCTGTGGTAGGTGTAGAGACAGATGGTTGGAAAATAATACTACATATACTATACATACATACATACAACACAAAAAAGTACATATATAAAATGCAAAACGATACTAATTATGTGAGTAAAAATACTTTCGTACAAACTGCAAAGTAATTGTCATAAGGAAAATAATAAAACAAATTCGATAGGAAAAATTGGTATTACGCATTTACTTAATGCGTATATTAATAACATATTTATCAGAGACGTAATCAGTGTAATTTAGATCCTTAAAATATATCAAGCCATGGCCGTCCATGACTTAGATAATATCATACAATGTCAATGTTTCAGTAAAAAACAACATCGCGTGGTTTTCTTCTTTGGTGAAGTTCCGTATCATAAATTATATTAAACAGAAGTTGTACTATGTAGAGTATAATTACCTCGTTAGCTTTTACTATATTGCTGTGTCTAATACAGTGTTACTTTTTGTCGAGCATGTTAAAGAAAGATACAAAAAATTGATAGCAAACATTAATTCCTATGCACAATGATTTTGATGCTAAATGTGAGTTTAGATTTCAAGGAAAAAAATTCTGTAATAGTACTTTTATTATACAGTTAGGAGTAGTACTTAGGGGTAGATAGAGTAGAGAACAATATACGAGATATGATTTATAGGAATTGAAGTTTAATAGCAGTCGTTGTTTTTCGTATTCCCCATACCCATTGCATTATTTAATGTAACAGAGATTATTTCATAACAAATAGTATTCCATGAAAATCAGTTTAAGTTATTATACTAAGTAAATTTAATAAGAGAGGTTACACATTACAAGTAATTTTAAATGCTAGTAGTTTAAACTACTTTGTCTCTGTCTTATTACGAGAACCCTAAACAGATAAGGAATAAATATTCTAATCAAATTATAAGTAAAATCAAGGTAATAAATTAATTGGTTTAAACGTTGCATCATAACGTCGTGTTATTTTTTATAACATTTGAGAATTTTAGTATGTTCCAGTAGTAAGTAATCATTATACATTATGCCTACTTACACATATTATATTTATATATAATATGATCATATAGTAAACTCCTTCAAGACGCAAACAGCAAGTTTATTTGCTTTACAATCAATTTACTCAATCAGCTGCAGTATGAATAAGTATTTTATTTACTGATCACAATTACAAATATTCCCCGACGTCAACATTGATAACCAATATCAACATTTAGCAAACTACTGTAAATATGTTTTTATATTTCCTAAATGTTCAAATTCGTATAAAAAAAATCGGGCGACTCTTATGTAAATTAGGACAGGCGCACCTTTAAGGTGTTTCAAGATAGTAATAACATAAATAATATTGATCAATATTCCAACAGATACATAAATGTGCTGGGTTGGGGTCTAAACATATGAGCATCATCTGAATTTATACTAATTATTTACAGTATATTAGAAGCAAGTAGAAAAAAGTAAAAATGTTTTGCAAATACTGTTAGAATTTTATTCATGTCTGTATAACTAGACAGAAGCTCAAAAATATTTTAGTTCCTTGTTCTTAGTAGCATTCCAAGAAGTTCCTTTATATTTCTACTTTACTATCAGTAAAAAAATATCGCTCTTGCTATACGCAGATTTCCGACGCCGGATGTAGTCTGAATCGCTAGACAAACGCTGCCGAAACGTTTATGTTCTGACTAGAAAATTGGTGCCATGATTGTAATTAAGTTATTCGTATTGCATACTTAATAATTAATAAAGGCGGCGAGGAACTTTAGTACTACTAACTTTATGGGACTTTAACTTTTACTAAGAGTAAACCTGTTTCGCGTAATAAGTTATAACTATGCTGAATATAATAAAATGATCGAGTCTAGAATATCAAAACTATTTACGCTGTTCCGATATTCTGCACATATATGTATGGATGACAGAGCAGCTTTAAAAAATCTTTACTAATACCCAAACTCCTCATATGTAAAATGGGATCCAATCAGATACCTCCGTGTTACAAGACAATAAGATACTTTGTAAATTTTTAGGTCGTTAATTATTATCTTCTAACCAAGTTATATCCAGAATCATCTAGTCGCTCTTATTCACGTTATACACGTATGAATACGTGTATTCTAGCACCTGTGAGACAACAATACCGATTTTAATATAATGTAACGAATGTTAATTGCAATATTTGTGTTGATTTATTTTTCGGAGCCTCCGTGTACTAAGTGTGACACATTATGTGCGATACGTGCATTTTCCTGCATATCGTATCGCAGTACATATGTAATAATCTTAAACACCGTCATCTTGTGTTAGACTTAAGGAGTCACTTAAGAATGTAATGCTTGCTTTGTCGTTTTAAATTATATGCAACGAACCAACTAAAAAAACTAAATAAGAAATAAACATTCATATATTTCCGGTTAACATACAAATCTTACTTTGTCGTAAACATTTTTACGTTAACGTTTTAGAAACGTACACTTTGTTGAGTTTCTGTATAGTTAAAATAAATAAAATACATACTTCCGTTATGATTTACAGAATTCCTTTAGCCAGTAAAAAATTAAATAGGTGCTGATTATCCTATCTACAGAGTGTATACAAAAGTAGCAACCGTTATTGCTGCTACGCTCCATTGGTCTTGATATTAACCTTTAAATCAACAGGGGTTTTTGACCGGTGGACGCATAGATTTTTTAATTTAGAATAGGCTAAAACCTAATGACGATTTCAGTTTTCAGTGATGTTAACGCCGGAGATGATACACTATGCTCATTCAGAACCTGATTCTCTGTGTTGGCAGCAGGAACACAACAATGTCGTTATGGCAGCAGATTTGCAATATGGCGGCAGAAAATAACTAGGCGGGCACTAATATACCCTGCCTTTAATAAAACCCCTCATGTAGTCTCAAAATCGAAGCAGGGATTTCCCTATTCCAACGCAAGCAATTATGTTGTATTTTATGGCGGCAGTTAAAATCGGCGTACGTAAATACCTCCAAAAATATCAAATACCTCTTTCCTTGTTATTACCTACTTTATTTAAAGTACCGATAGATGGCGCGATACATAATTTGCACACGACAACTTGTGTACGCTCATGAAGACTAAAATAGTAGTAGCTATGTTTCAACAATGGATGGGGATACTTAATTATTGTTAAACAAGTTATACATTTACGTAGAAATTTAAATTGTAAATATAAAATAATAATTTATGAGTTTAAATTAGAAAAAGCAGGACTACTTTTCTTGTGTGTTCTTCTTAGTCTCGTTACCTCTTGAAACACACAGTAAATTCTTATAACTATATTAAATTAATTAACATGTCAAAATATCCTTAACGGATGTATTAAATAAAGTTATTTTATTTTGATTTTTAAACCCATCTGTTTATTGACGGCTTAATTCTGTAAGGCGAATATAAGTTTGTTTACCAAAAATAAGACACATGCATTAGGAATGTTCCAATACGAAATTTATTACAGTAATAGCACTCCTCGTCAAATATAAACATAAAATATAAAAGAATAGGAAGCAGCATTGCTAATTTAAAATTACGCAATGAACATCAATCACGCCTTAAAACACAGCGGAAATAAATAATTCAAACAATAATAACATCAGATCACTCATTTTTTGCGTACCATCGGTACGTTTTTACGTTCATAACTCTTTTGAATCTTCTGGAAGACAGAGGAACATCTTGGAGCAGGCTATATTAAATGCATCACAAGCGGCACGTAACCACTGGGGCTTTCCTTCCCACATGATGAACACGTAGAATATTGGCACTCCTAATGCAATAAAGGCGATGCCAATACCAACTTCGACTGGGTGAGTGAAGCAGGAGAATACCACAAGGAATGTACAGACTATGAGGAAGATTATAGGCAGAACGAGGCTAACACGAATGGGGCGGAGGAGATGCGGACGAGTGTAGCGCATCCAGAGGAGACCGGTCACTGAGCAGAGGATGAAGAGCGCCTCTACTGCGGTCACGTAAACTATCAGCGACTCCACATTGTTGAACATTAGCAGAACAAGCGTAACCAGGCACTGGAACAAATAAAACACGTTTATAATATACGGTGCGACAATCTTAACAACAATTAATAAATCGCATACTGCAACAAAAAAAAAAATCAAAACAGTATTAATTTTTGTACATAATGAGTTCATGCTTATTTGTCGAATTCGCACATATTTTTATAAAACATTTCACTGTTTAATCGCTTCGCGTTTAAAAACCATAAACAAAGAACGAGATACTTAAGTTTTTTTTATGAAAGGTTGTTTAAGAGCTAATAGGAGCTTTGGCTTCTTTGTCATTTAGCAATGTAAATAAATAAAAAAAACTTTGGATGGTTTTCCGATAATCTTCTTGTCTACCACATCATTCCCAACATCTAAAGATTTTTTTTATAAATAAGTATTCTCATTTATGACAGCTTAGTGTTTACCACAATTGTTTGTTTTTGAAATAATACTTCATGTATTATTACAAGTATTACATGATTCAATCCAGAATTATATATTGTGCCTTACAACCGTAACTTTAGAAAGCCTTATGTTTATAATTACATTAATAATATTACGATTCAAATTACTAATTTTTAGAATCAATACATCAATATATATAATATCGATGTACCATACATGGGAAAATCATACAATGTTTATTTTCTTAAAAATATGGATGGTACATATGTATACGCATATGTGTTTAACTATGTTTTTGGAACATGCTTGCGTGTATGAATTTGACTCAAATATGTGAACAATTTACACCGTGTGTTATAAATTTCAATATAAAAGAACTAGGTTTCAGCAGCGAACACCCATTCATTGGCATGATGAGGATGAGGATTAAGTTTGTTTATATGTGCCAATATTATAATTAATAATAAAACTATTCATGACCGATTACAAATTTTTTTGAGTTGATAAATGATTTTACCATAAATATTAATGAAGGCACTGGTGTCAACCTCCTGATATCTATCAGCGATATTGCCAGCGGTAAATGACCATTACGAGCACCAACAAAAAATAGTCGCGAAGACGCGTAGATCGCACCATTTAATGAACCAAAAGTGCATAAAGCGACAAATAGAGGCATGATCCACGACACTGCTCCCAGGATCTTCTCACTGAATGTAACAGCGACTGCTTCTGAAGCTCGAATCTCGGCGTTAGTAAGCACAGCAAAGTATGCCACGTTAGTCAGCGCATAAACCAGTGTCACCACTGGCATCGATATGCAAATAGCACGGGGTAAGTTCCTGGAATACACAAAGTAGTTCAAAATAAATATTCGATATTGCGTTCCTTTGTTTAAATTTACATTTTTTATCTATAATAGGCTAACACTTGACCTCAATTTCATAGGCTCATTAATGCTATTCGGGACATTGATTCATAAAATGAGGGTGATAGTTAGATGGGTCCCTGAAAGAACATATGTGTTCATTTTTATGTGACTGTGTAGTCGTATGAATAGTATAATAGTGTAGTAGTAGGGTCAAACTGAATTGACAAAATAACATAATTACAAACACTTGTACAACATATAACACCCTAGAGGCCGCAGTGCTAAGCAATCTTCTTATCAGTAAACGCAAGCGTAAACGTAGTCATTTTCTTCGTTTATATGGAATAAATAAAGGGTAGATTTTTTATGTTACTACGATGTCGCGAAAGTATAGTCTATTATAAGACAAAATCTGTTTAAATTATTATATTATTTTTATCGATTACGTTTTATTGCTCAGACTGCACGCATAAAATTATTCAACCATAACCCTTCCGTCACGAATGCAGTTATATTACAAAATTATTCACCAGTAGGATTTGTCAGCACGGTAACATTTCGTACTAATAAAAATATTTTATGCGCCTTAAATCGATATATAGCAAAGTTTACATCCTACTGCTTGGCGACAAAAAAGACCAATAGCCATAAAAGTTTAACAAGGGATAACTGTACAGAATCTTTTGACATACTTTATCTTATCAATATCATAATTTAAATTATTTTAAATGAGTTATTAAGGATAAAACTTACTTGTATGGTTCTTTAAGTTCTTCGGTTACGAAGTTAAGATAGTTCCACCCGGAATACGAAAAGAGGCCGGAGTAGAACGCTATAGCGATCTCACCGGGTTTTGTGATTGTTCCGTCCATCATATTTTCTAGGTTCTCCGTATGTCCGGAGAACAAATACCAAAGGCTGGCGAAGAATGTCACAAGAAGTGCCAGAATTTTCGCAGCGGTAAACGAGTCTTGAACCCTTGTGACCCATTTAACGTTGTAACAGTTGATTACGGTGAGAAAACCTTAAAATAAAACAGAATATTTTTTGTATTAACACAACCAATAAATAAATGAACGATAAATATACTCTTTGACTGAGAAATTATCAAATTTTAAATTCTCTTTTTATGATAATTTACAGAAATCCTCGATCATTAGGAAAAGCGTTCATAATAGCAACCATATGAATATGTAAACAAAACAAAAATAAATGAGAACGAAAATCTTCATGAAAATAACAAGCATTCTTAAAAATTATTAATGCAGTGGATGTATCCTTATTTTGAAAATACTTCATAATTGAAAAGTCTAAGGTAAAAGATAAATACATATTATATCAATAATTTTTGACGCGAAAATATATGTAGTAAGTTTCCAAAAGGAATGAGAAGGTATTCTTGTGATACAAAAGGATTTACTTCTTAAAACAACCATAACATAATCATACTATGCGCAATCGTTTCTTACAAGATACGACTTTTCGTTTTTTATTTCCGTTGTTATTTTCCGGAATTTGCATTCTTATTTAACAAACACGCATATCGCAACCAGTTTTTAATAACAGGTATTTCTTTCCAAGTACGCGCGCACCAAGAGCCGGTGTTTACACAACTTTTAAATGTTTAATTTCTTAAAGTAAAAGACTTTGACATATAAAAACCTTTAGAAGTATGCGTAGATGTTAACCTGCCAAGGAATCTCAAGTTAGGCGTAGCCTATCTCTTGGGAAACCAGGAAAACCATGTAAAACATAATGTATTTTATATATTTTTTGTTTTCTTGTATTCCTTATCGTTTACGTAACTCGTAATAGCTCGTAATGTAACGTCTATTGCTATTTTTTTTTAATTATCACAGGGAGATTTCGAATTATAATAAATTTTGTTACAATTTCGATCAATGTTTAGAATCATTTGTATAAAAATAATTTTTTTGTTATTTTTATTCTGAAACCAAATACTCATATTAATAAATAAAATGAGTCTGTGTGCTCGTTTACAATAAAAAATATGTACAACAGCGGTAGCATCGAATCTTTAAAAATAAATGTATTCAAACATGCTAGAGAACTGACCACGTTATTCGGCATATGTTCAACATACCATAAACATTTGGCCAAGGTCGATGAGACTTCTTTGTACACCCATTTTATTATAAAGACGACTAACTACAATAGAATAAACAGTGCTCTACCTTTTCAAACTCTAACAACGGATTGTTGAGATATAACTTGCGAATGAAAAATTACAGTTATGATTTATATTTGGCTCTCTCTCTTAACAAACTGTACCGTAAAAATATTGTCAATTTACACTTTAAACGTCGTTTTCTTTTCGAAAAGAAATATCATTAAAATCAGCAATGTAATAAATATTCGTAATGTACTTTACTGGTGAGGAAACAGATGTTACAGAGAGTTTTACTTGGGCTCACAAGATTAGTCTCGTTTTGAATTTTATGTGTATATGAATAAGTGTATGAATTTATTTATGTATGTATGTACAGTACATTTAGTATTATTTTTAAACTTTATTCTCCCTGCATCTACCACGGCATCTCTTCACGTCTCGAGTTGCCTGGTAGAGAATGCCTACTGACATTAAATCCACCTTTTGTGAACTGGTTTTAGTTACACAATAAAGAATAAAAATAAATAAATAAATATTGTAAAGAACAATAAATTGCGATAACTTTTTGCATTCACTAATCCACTTGGAGCTTGACTTGGTTGCTTTCCGACTTGGTCGGCTTGGTAGATTTTACAATAGTATTATTGATATCTTGTTTCAAATACGTTGTGTTATTAGGTGGCCCTTACTTCGTACAATCAGCAATATAATTCCGTATATGAGTGTAACAACACAGTGCGGGAGGAAGCCCTCATTATCCTGTCAGCCGCAATCAGCACAACGCGCCTCCGTCGCGCCAACATAAAGACATGAACACAACCGACTCACCTGTGACATTGCCTCCAGAATTAAACAACAAATCTTATATAAAAAAAAATTATTTCACCTATCAAATTGTTGATGTATAAAGAACAGCTTACAAAGTTTTGGCTCTTACTACATTTCTCAGAGGAGCAATAAATAATAGTTAATATGTTCAAATAGTAATGCTTTTTAGTTTTGTTAACCAAAATGATTTAAGATTTATTCTATAGTCCATATATTTTCAAAATATAAAAAACTCTAACTGATTTGATACATGCAATGTATAAATAACGGGTTGGTAACGAAAAATTTATATTTTCATACACTCTATCAATAAATGTGAAGCGTAGAGTATAGGATAGTAAGATAATATTGTACAAATCTTACTATCATATTTTATCTCACCATTACTGTCTGTAGTTATCACAGGTAGATATTTTTCATGAAAACAGCGCATAAGTGAGTATAAAAAATAAATCAGATCTTTTTTCGTTGCCAAAATACTTGATACGCGATTCTGAGAATGAGCCGTGTTCGGAAATAAATAACCGAAACTCGCTTCCAAAGAAACGAACCGGTCCCCAGCATGGGGTGATGCATTACAATGCAGTCTTACCAGCTCCCAGCAGTACCTCAAAACTTATAATTAAAGGAAATACAAAAAATGCAAAACCGCTGTTTGAATTAATGCGGACAAAGAGAAATTAAAATATATTATACGATAATTCGAGATTTGATGGTAGTTAATATAGATTTTCGCATACAATTAGACCAACTTACGAAATACTTAAAATGTATAAAATGCACACAGTACATTTAATGCTTTTCTTAATTTCGCGCATTATAATAATATAAATTATGTCTAAGTTACAACCTAAAAACCATTCGACTGATTAATATAAAAACGGGTCAATATACCAAAAAAAAAAAGAATTTTGTATATACCTTTTATTAACATTTAATATTTTTTGGTGCTCGTTTTAACAAAACCCGTTTGGGTTGTCACCACTGATGCTATGCTATTAAAATCCCGAACGGTATTTCAGCTATTAAACAATAACGTACTAACACAATTGTACGCTCGTTTAAAAGGGGCATCATTGACTAGTGTCTTATTTGACAAAAATTTGCAGTTGTCCTGGTGAAAGGTTTACTACCAGGTGAAAGTTACAGTATCGGTTCTTAGTACAAAACATATTGTACTGGAATATATCAACCTTTACACGATTAATACAATTGTCTAAACAATCATTGTAATCTTTTATTATAAATTATAATATAGATATATTAGAAGAACAACGTTTGATGAAATTTAATATATCGCGCTATCGCTCTTCGTTAATAATTATTACACCTGTCTGAATCTCAAGGTTAGTGGCCGTAAAAGGTGAGTATGATAAAATCCATGAGAGATTTTGTATTAAACACAGCTGCGACAAGTAACAGAATTGTTACGCGAGGTCATATTGACAACTCTTAATTATGCACAAGTTTTTAACTATAGCGTTAAATGTTCATTGCTACAGTACCGCCTTTGTACAAATGACTTAAAAACGATTTATTAAAAATTTTAGCCTCTGAATTCTTGTCTGTAAAAGATACAATGAAATTAACTTTAATTCTCCCAAGTTTACTAAAAGAAGATAGTTATTAATTAAAGGTTTTATTTAACTCCGATATTAACCGTAATACATAGTTTCAAGTCACGATTTTATAAAATGTTAAAATTTAACAGATTTGTTAGAAAATTGTATACGGTTATAAGAGAGCTGCACAAAAAGTAGTAAAGCTTTTGTTTTATTATTGTATTTGTTATTGAAAATTACTTACATGTAACGACGGCGGCGATGAGGCTGACGGCGTCGGTTGGTGGCTCGCATGCTGGCCACAGCGGCTGCAGTATATTCTGCGCGAAGGTCAGCGCTGTGATCGCATTACCCGTAGGCACCAATATGAAGAGAGCAACCCAAAGATACAGAAACGCAGGCAACGGTCCGAAAGCTTCACCAATATAAGCATAATCACCACCCGACTTTGGAATCATAGTACCTGAAAAAATATAAAATGCTTAATTTGAAATAATTTTCTTGTCTATTCTTTCACATGATTTGATATTATAGTAAAGATAAGATGTTTCAACAAAATGAAGCTACTTTGCTACATGTATATTTTTCCAAAATTAATTTGTATATGGCATCTTAAATCTTCAGCGCATTTGCATATACACCTATATAATACAATATTTATATTTACATTGTATAATTATAAAGAATTAAATAAAATTTTGTTAAAGTTGAAAATTGCCTTTTTATTTCTGGTCAGATAATTTTGAAAGGGTCTAATACCTAAAGTATTAAACAAGTCGGTAATAGACTGTTCAAATTTTGAGGATAATCGCTGTACTCGCCCTACTTGATAAGTCAGTTAACAAGCACCGTGTCGTATTCATTAACAAAGAAAAACTTATTTTCTTTTCCAAGGATTGTTTCTTTTCTTAGTTAACTTTTTCGACGCACCTTGAGCACTGTCGGTTGGAATCTTCTAAAAACTTCTTTACAATGAGTAATGTAAGGCGTTTAATGTATATTCTCTGTTGAAGTATAACGTTACGAATAATTTTTTGTCTTAAAGGGAGGTTACAGGCCGGGCACCTTTCGTGCACAGCCACTCCCGGCCCTAAGCCGCTGGTTATCTTCTTTTTCATAGGAGAACGAGAGGATATCAATAACAAAAAAAAAAAAATTGACTTAGGCAGTTCATCTGATACTGGGTTCGCAGACCCAAGCTCCTGGTCTCTGTAGACGTTAGAATAAACGTTAACTACACTTACAGTACTTACGTAATAAACAAATCTTTTAGTGTAACATATTTTAACGGAAATAAATAACGTATTATTATTATTATTACGACAGACTTAGTGAGTAATTGAGAAATATTCTTTTTTAATAAACGCTCGTGCTTAATATCGCAATAACTGAATAGTAGCTTTATATTACATGGCTTAGGCTGCGAGCTATAAATAGACATAAAGCTAATAACGGCTTATCGAAAATTTGTCTAATTTTATGATTCTAGTATTAGATAAAGGTATTTTCATCATATCAATGTTATATTACACTCTGTTAGTATTACTATAATATATGATAACCATACACATATTAATGTATATTACATGATAATAAATTTAGTGCTTTTCAAGGAAATTAAATCCTTATGATAGATTAATATAAGAAAAAAATAAAGAAATGCGCCGAGCAGGCGCTCTCTTCAAGTCGGCTGATCAAAGTCGGTGCCCTCTAAGGATCCTGCCTCTGTGCTATTCTTCTAGCTCTTCCAAGAGACATCCCAAAAGATCTCGACGTCAACCTCGCATTCTTTGCGGACGACACCACCCTCTATCACTTCGGCAGAGCTCCGGGCGTGTTTTTTTTTTGCTAAAATTGGAAATCTTTAAATAAACCATCGCAACGACTGCCGCTTCTAAACATTACTTTAAAACTCTTTTTTCTATACACCGAACAAAAACTGTTAAGTGAACACTTATTTTCTTAACCAATAACATCGGGGGATTTTGGTTATTTAAAAACGTCTTTTGTAGAACAACGACATAAATTTATAATATTTAAGCATCTTTTGTTACGTCAAAAGTAACATCTGATATTTAGTAAAAAGAGAGTCACACAAATCGTTAGTTTCTTCGCTTCGCTTCACCTATGCGCCGTAAGTAGGTTTAGATTCGTAAATTAATGTTGTAGCCAACTTTACAACTATTTATATTTATCAATATTTGTGTATATCAATAGTTGTTTTTATCCACGATGGTCTGGTACGATCTCAATGATTACGTAAACTCAAATGATAATGTATCTAAAAATAGGGAAGCTTTTTAATTCCAAGTAAACTAGGCCTTTATGTCTTCTGTTATTATTTATGTATAATCGTCGTAAGACGACTACCTAAATCGGAAAAGCTATTACGGCGTTAGATTGTCGAAAATCTTCCCAATATCCACACTCCATGACGTATGTGATATCAGAAACAATACAGAAACGTGGTGCTAACAAGAGAAGAGGTCTGCTGCATCAAAGCGTCGATTATTATTATATTGCTGAGACTTGATGACTGAACTCCGAGTGATATAAAACAACTTAAAAACCTGACGAATTTTATAATTACTATATTTGACCTACTTATTATATAAAACTTACAATGGTAATAACGTTGAAAAATGTATATTTCTTGTCGCATAAATATATTATTTAATATCAAAACAATCGACATAATCATCGTGTTCATTTATCAAATTATTTGGGATCAGCTCAGTAAGTCTCTTTTTTCCATGAAGTCCTATAAAACGCTAAGTAATCGTTCACCACCTTACACTGCATATTATCTCTTACACTCAAACGAAAAATATCAAAGGATTCAAAGACCGTTTTACCATAGTAATAAAATTGATTAGGATAAAAGATCTCGTCCAAGATGGTACGTATTGTTATCCTAATACTTTAAATAATATTTAAATAACCCTTGGCAACAGAAACGGCCGCTGCAGTAGTATCGTCCTAGACAAAACAAGAAACTTTAAGCTAGAGAGTACTAAAAAACCTGTCCGTGACACCGGTGACATTTATTACTACTAAAATTACTATATATATAAAAACCCTGACAATAAGGCGAAAGCTGCCAAGATATTTCGCGTTACGTGTACAATTTTAATGGTATCAGTTATCGTTACCATCATTTCTTCGTACGTTTAGTTCTACGTACCGTGACGAATTCAACATTACGTTTAAATTTACGTCTGGAGTACAGTATTTATTAATGTATTACCAATTGTGATATATGCACTGAATTTTGTGTCACAATGTATTTTATACGTTTGTATAAAGAGATGGAAGTACGTGTTCCATAAAAACTGCAAACTAAGAGAAAAATAAACACGTAATAGACATCAAAAAGACATGGAGAAAACAAGAGAAGAGAAAAATTAAAGAAATTTACTTATTAATGCTGTAAGGTAAAAGTGTATTAACTTAAACGTAGTTAATAAATAATATTAAATACATTTTCTTGAAGAGTTTATTGATGCAAGTATTGTATTTTGGATTTATATGAATTTAATGGTTGTGTGAATTTTCAACGTTGCATGAAATATTTGAAATGTTTTTTTTTAATAAATATGTCAAAAACATATATGTATTCGAAATATAAACAAACAAATTCAAATATAAACAAACAAAAGTTAAGAAATATTTACGTCTATAATCATTAAATGGTCGTTTATGGATAACCTACAGAAAAAGTTATTAATAACATTATAATTGCCACGTAAACAATGAAACTTTGATAATTTTTAACTATAATAAACATGACCCACTTTGTTCCAAATTAAGTTTAGATTAAAACAATTAGCAAAGAGTGTTTCTCATGATAATATTATATAAGTAATTAATTTAATATTGTTGTAATATGTAACATTAAGCCGTGATAGCCTAGTGGTTTGGGACCTCGTCCTCCGATTCGGAGGTCGCGGGATCGATCGAATCCGGCGCGCACCGATGGCTTTTCAGAGTTATGTGCGCTTTAAGAAATTAAATATCACTGGCTTTATCCGCCAACCCGCACTTAGCCAGCGTGGTGGATTATGGCCAAAACTTTCTCCATTAGAAGAGAAGGCCCGTGTCCCAACAGTGGAAACATTCAGTGGGTTGAAAAAAAAATTAACATTAAAAGTAAAACTGATTCGTGATTAATGTACTGAATTTTAAAATTTTAAGGATGAAGATAAATTAGCAAAAATGTCATAAATGTTAAGAATAAAAATAAATCTGGTTTTAACAAACAAACTTGTAAATACATGTAAAGAAAAATGTATATGTTGCAACATACAACTATTTCAATTATTTATTTATCTATGATACTAGTTTTGAGCAGAGAAAGAATCTGTTAATGCTAATAAAGATAAATATACTTACCAAGTTCCGCGTAACATAACGCTCCAATCATGGATAAAAAACCTGATAACACCCAGACTATAAGGGCCATGCCTTTTGAACCAGCATATTTAAGCGCAAGACTAGGAGATACGAAGATCCCAGATCCCACTATCACCCCGACGATAATGGCAACACCATTAAAAAGACTCAATTCTTTCTTCAAACGTACTCCATCGCTTGACTCCTTGTCGTGGGTTTCATCATTTTCACCAACCTCAATAGCCTTCGGTTGCAAGCCTTCGGTAGCAGATACTTTGGCCATTACAAAAATGAGTTTCAGACGAATAAATCAATAAATAAATAATATTTTATATTAAAAATCTGATCGTAAATTAAATTAAGTTAAGGTTTAAAGAAAATTCACAATGATAGCAAAATTTGGCTTCCGAAACTCTGATCCTCCGCTATGCGGACATTGCATCATAGCGTTGAGTGTACCGCGCGAAAAACCACGTGCGAGCTTCGACACCATAAAATAACCATTGACTGATAATAATAACTATAAATGTGTAACCACCACATACGTGCAGATAACACGCAAGTTACAACGTAAACGCACTACAAACAGCGTCACATAAATGTATGTACTCGCGAACAGGTTAAAATATTCAGAAATTAAACAAAAGGTTTGATTTAATCCGCATTAATAAAAAGTAATGTTACAAAAAAAAAATCCGATTGAAATAACGTGGATATGAAATGCAAACAGTCAAATATGTAGTACGAAAGTGCGGAATACGATCAAGATTTCGTATGGACACGAGACGAAGTGCACACGTTCAACGCGTCCCCACTTTACTATTCACTAAACCAAGTTACCACGACTGTCTACCGCCATGACTTCGCAGCATGTTTAAAAGGTCGTGAAATTATAAAACGTCGTACGATTTTGAACTTTACTGCTGTAAAACAAAGATTAAAATGATATTAGGTATCTGCATGTGAATTCACTGCCAAGTTTGAATAACCGGTTGATACGATGTCGGTCTCATTTTTTTCGGGCATGTGTATTTAGCACACATTTTCATATAAATTAATTAGGTGAATTCAAATAGATATGGCGATAATCTTAAGAACGATCACTGATTACTTACTAATAACTCTACAATGAGAGTTCCTCACGCAGGATATGAGTAATTTATTTATGAGCTTACTGTGGAGGTCAACGACAGCAATTGTGAAGACCGAAGTAATATCTCGACAAATAAACTACATGAGGTCAATAATTCGGATGTACATTTTATTACTGTAGTCTAATGCCATTATATTAATATAACGGCAATATACTTCATTATTCGCGTTAATTGCTATAGAGATGTA
>DWHU01000519.1:0-18080 GCA_018247975.1 Parides photinus | reverse complement strand
AAATTCGAACCAGTAGTTCCTGAGATTAGCGCGTTCAAACAAACAAACTCTTCAGCTTTATATATTAGTATAGATTACTATATGTAGTAGCACTTGACCACAATTTCACACATTACATCCTTTTAAACCTCGAACGTGGTAAGGTAGTCTATCCACCTAGTATTATTTTTCTCGTTCCTCCGGTGTAGTGGGTTAGGGGTTAAAGGCTCTTTATTTTTTAATTTCCTTTTTATTTAATACTAGCTGACCCGTTGAACTTCGTACCACCTTTCAACATTCATTGACTGTTCAACGAATGTCGTGTTACCTTTCAGCTGAACTAATTTAGTCTTTGATGAACGCAATACAATGATACAAAATAATATTAATATAGATAGAAATATAAAAGTATATTATTATGATGAATGATGATGAAAACATACAGAAATATATGATGTAAAGATGATGATGATGTTAAGATGTATTCTGCTATTCCCGAAGTAGACAAATCCAAATACACAAAAATCATGAAAATCGGTTCAGCAGATCCCGAGTTATAAGTGTTGTAACAAACACGACTTTCTTTTATATATTTAATCATAATTTTTATTTCTGTAATTTTTTTTCTTTCATCTTTCATACTATCCTAGCTTTCATACTTCCACATCCTTTTTTATTTAATCCATTTATACATCGCCTCTCAGATTTATTCGTCGCTTACTTTTCTACTTCATCTTATTCGCTTTTAGTTTTTCTATTTACAGTCTCTTATTTTACTTGTAGTATTTGTCCCATCCTTATTTCATATATTTTGTTGTTTCTTTTTGTTAAATTGTTAATATTTCATTCCCACGTATTATTCAAACTCCTTTTTAATGATTGCTGTCTTTATATTTAATATATGTCAATTATCTTAGCTCATGATACAGAATTTAAATAAGCTGAACAGGAAGCTAGATAGTTTATAATTTAAGTAAATGAACGTTTTAAAGGCATTAGAACAATTAATGTTAGTAAAGCTGTAGTAGAATTATCTGTTAGATATTTTTAAAGTATTTTTACTAATTTTGTTTTCGTACATTGATAATATGCTATTTAATATTATTCAATGTTGCAAGACTAATTTTTAGCGGCTATGCTCTTATTTATAACACGAAAGCCCTGAATTTTGTTTTACAGTTGTAATTAGGATAGCTCTATATTGTTAATCTGTGGCTATAATGGCAGGGGTTCTTTAAGAATTTATCTTTTAATAAAATAAAGAGAATTTAATTTATTATCGATGGTTTGAAATAAAATAATTTGTATCATCAGATCTCAACATAACGATAAACTTCTTGTAGTAAATCATATCTCAGTATTTTGTTTCCTTTCAAGAAGTCTTTTTTAGGTACATTAATATACAATATATATAATAATAACAGAGTTAATAAAAGCTTTGTAGGTTTTACTTATAGAAGGAGACAAATCAAACGAACGTTTCAAACCACTTTCTTTATTTCGTGTTCATCATTTTAATACAACATACAAGTAAATTTATCATCAGATATTATGTATCAATTCTTACAAGCTAACTTAATTAAGACCTGAATAACAAGTATGTATGCATGAGTATTTATCGTGTCACTTAGATTCGCAATTACACAAAACTTATGTATTGGGAACCTTCACAGGAGTACTTAGAAATAGTTTCAACCCACACTTTTTAAAACTGCTTAAACACAACTGAACCGATAACAAGGATAATGGAGACAAAAAAAAACTAATCCTTCAATATTGGAATGTTTACGATGCATTAGCAAGTCCAATTCCTTAATCGAGTTAAATAAACAAACAGTTCGTGTGGGCGTTTTCTTCGAAGTGAACGATTTAAAGTATTAAATACGAGTGATCTCCGTTTCATGTTGGAAGCAGTGAAAATATATCGAACAGAAAATAAAACCGCAAATCGAAAACCGTACAACGCCGATCCCTGAATTGCGAAAACAAACGAAACAACGCGAACACTAAAATAATTAAAGTATAAAAGAATAGAAAAAACGAAGCAGAATAGGATGTGGTGATAATTAAACATTTACGTTAATCAATGAAGCAATTGATGTCACGAGACCAAAGAATGAGAAGCTCTTCACCGTTAAAGACGAGATCAAAGTTACGCGGATCTCATCGGAATTGTCATAAATTAGGACAAACAAATAATTAGTTTTAGAAACATAACACAAGACATAGCTCGATAGAAACGTATTCAATAAATATCCACAGGAAAAACAAACGGACACGCGGCGGCGTCGAAACTTGTGACTAGAGACAGAAGCGATGGAGAACTTCGCGGAAACAGAATTAAATAATACCCTAATAAAGTAGCACGATGTTAGCTATGTCCAACTAAAGAGTAACTTAATGCTAACCTAACACGAAACTTGACTGACTAGCGTCGTAATACAATAAGTTACCATTAAATATTATTAGCAATAAATTAGATTTCAACGATAAAACTGGGGGCTGACGTCGGGACGCGACTCCATTCTGTCTGAAGGCAGTAAACACAACAGCGGGGGTGGGGGCGAGGGTCGTGTGGGGCGTGCACACGCGGAAACGGGTGAGGATTGATAGTTGGAAGGCCAGAGCTGTCGATTACGACCTAATGCAACATGAACACTAAACAACTAAATCATTTGCCACGATCCGTCCGTCCGTCCGTCGTCCGTCGCGTCGGCTGAGACCCGATCGTGCAAACGACATTACCACACGTTAAATTTAAAATCTCTACACAGATAGACCTTAAGTACCAATATTAGCAATCAAGTTCTTTATGAAAAAATATATCATTGGAAATATTTTTCAACTTCTCTCTGCTTAACCTCGAACCGTCCGCGAACAACTTAATTACGCATGCGACAACCGTCCTCATACAACTACACGACTATCCCTAACAACACTTTGGCAACAAATAGTATTTTTCTTTTTAAGTAATTTTTTTTCTCGTTTTTTTTTTTCAATTTACCAATCAATTTCAACAGTAACGTCAACATTTACGGAGTCAACATTACCACGGTGTGATTCAGCGAACTTCTATCGATTCCGTTAACTATCGTCTTTCGAGTGAGAAGATATAGAAAAGTATCGATCGAAGACGACCGCTAATGTGACACGAGGCCCCGCCTGACAAACTGACATTCTGACCCTCACAGTTTTGGCTATCAAAAAAAAATCACTTAACGCTACCTGAATATCCAGTTTGTCATGAGGAGTCATAAAAAGCAGGGGACAGTATCTACCTAAGTAACCAATGAAAACAATCGTTCAGGATTTTTTTTTTTACATTTTTTTCAATTTTTCTTTTTTTTCTGTGATCAGTCTTAAAATTGAGTCGTAACACTAAGTAAGAAATGATGAATCTTAAGTAATATACACCTTAAATCATTGCTAGGCCAAAACTAACATGGAAACTGCGGTGTGATTCGCGTCGTGTGAACTGTACGAGTATACACGTAGTGGAAGTACTAGAACTATGTTAAGGACATTAGAGTTTAAGTACGTTAGTGAAGGCGACGATTTACTCCAGACTTCACTTTAGAACTTGCTTTCCTCCTTCCGTTTGTTTGTTCACGACATCGCTACAGTACAACATGCAAAAGGTGCTCAGAAGGTACACTGTCTAAGGAAAAGGCTCCGCACGTCGAGGTTCTCGGGGAAACTAGTTTACACATTTCTTAACACCGTACATTATTGGTTTTAGAGTAATCAACATTGAATAGTTTTTTTTTTTTTAATATTAACCTTAACACTAAAGAGTACAAAAAATAAAGGAAATATCATGAATATATGAAAAACAACAAGTTATCAGCGAAAATCACCGTATCTCATATAAGAACAACGTTGTCTTTACTTTTTTTTCGTTACAGTAACATTTAATGTAATCCACGCTCGCCGAGTAGTTGCGAAGTAACACTTAGCCGACTCGTCGAATGACGCGGTTCCGACGTCCGTCTACAAATCGAGATCGTTTCCCTCCGATTACCCACATTGTATCAAAAATATCTGCTAAAATAGCCCTTTCCCTTAGAGAAAACTCGATAGAGTACAATTTGAACAGTCTCAGATTAACTAATGTAGGTAACAATAACGAATCTGTACGGGATATGCACGGATCGAAAAGTTCAGTTAACAACTATACGTACGGGCATAGGAGAGTCCAAGCGACGCCTACAGAGAGCACTACGGCAACGACTAGCTAGCGACTAGCTAGCGACTACGGGTGCGGGGACACGACGACGCGTCCCGCATCCACTGACTGTACAAATCGAGATGAGCTTCTATTTTTACTTCACTTTCATTATTTTATAAAAAGAAAGGATTAAAATATTCCTTTAGAGTTTTAAGGCCACGGCGCAATATGGTGTTTCAGTATCTCATATAGTTACATTACTGGATCTATACACTGTAATTTTAATGTCGTCACATCCGCTAGTGACTGGCCTTATTTACATCGTCGAAGCGTGCTCGGGGCCCGTGTTACCGCGGTAACGAGTCCGTGTCGGAGCGCGTGCGGGGGCCGGCCTTAACCTACGGTGATTACATTACACGTCAGCAGGAGGCGGAGCAATACGTCCTGTAAAAAATATACGTGATAGACTGTCCGAAGCTCAAGGTGTACCTTAAACACTAGACTAACATACACAATGCGATATCTAAAAATACACACTACCCCATATTCTATGTAGGATATAATTAAAATTTATTTCTTCATAAGCATTGCGTTCTCACAACTGGCAGGATGACATTACTTAAGTGTGTAAAATCGATTTGTGTGTGGACATTTCAAGCGTCGTATAACTAGTTTAAGTTTAAACTTACGGTGCGTAAACGTTATAACATTTGATTATCTATCGAAGCAACTTCATTGGCGACTAGCTTCAATGAGAAAGATTCCAAATATCGGCTCGACCGTTCGCTCCCACGCCACTACGATACCTACACCCAAACGTAACTCCAAAATTTGCTCTATCAATTTATACTATTTCCCCAATGACACCACTAAGTGGATGATATGTCACAATCCGAGAAGAAACTATTCACTATTAAACCTTTTTATCATTTTAACATGAGAATATTCCAAACTGTATCAAATATTGTCGTGTTGGCTCAACGCAAAATACAATCTCGTATCAACATCACTAACCGTTCCCACTCGTCCCCGAACCCACCGAACATCCCTTTAATAATTAGAAACTTTACATTGATATGTCATTAGCTACACCATCTATGCAATCGCATTTGGAATCTTTCCGTAAAACATCACTATTAACTAAACAAATCACACAACTTACGATTTACACATACGTAAAATATCTAACCACACGTTAAGAAATGAAGGTTGTTACACTACCGTCGGACCGTGCGCCTGCCGGGGCTGACCGGCCCCCGGGGCAGCCCCCAGGACAGCCCCCAGGACAGCCCCGGGACGGCAGCCAGCACGCGCACCACGTAATGCCGTTACACATCCATCGAAGGACCAAACAAACGCATATAACCATTTGAAAGACCATTACATCTAAATTTAATATTTAAGTAGAATCCGTATAATATAAAACACCTCGTGAACTCCGAAAACATCGCCATTAGAAAATTATCGTCATTGGGAAAATAAATACTATTATTTGCAAACGTCACAACTAACATAAGCGATTAGTAAAATATTTTTCTTTACAATAAAATGTATCATAAATTCAAACGTGATTCAAATTTAAAACATACAGCGTAGTAATCTTTGATTATGGATGGTTTGTGCTCATATGTGCTCGTTTACTCACAACTTAGCTTTAACAATCACCGTGTCGGCATCGCGTGGGGGGCGGGGGCTGCACCCGCCGGCGCCCCGCACGCGCCCCACGCCATGCACAATTTAGAAATTCACTTCAAACTCAACTTCAGTCGTTAAATACAGTTAAAAATTATCGTATCATTTAAGGAAAATATCTCAAAAAACCAAGTGAAATACCAACGTTCTGTGCAATGTCCGCTAAATTATTACAAACAGCGAATCGTTGAAGTTTAACAATGGATACAAACGTCGCCGCTTTATACATATAATAATTATATAAAAGCGATAATCAAAATATTTCATAAATCATCAGAGTACAATACGAGAAAAGTAATTAATACAATTCCTGAGCAATTGATCTCGTTTGCGGCAAACGTCGTAGGGCGAGACCGCCGGGTACTCCGCGGCCGGCCGCTCGGGGAGGCTCAGCCATAAACAGTGGAGGGTCTCGTCCATTACATCCAGACGCGACCTACCGAAGAGTGCTGGAGATACGAGTCTCGAGCAGCCGTCTCAATAAAACCAACATCGAAGCGACAATCGTATTTACAGACTCCGCGCGGTCGGCGTGCGGTCAATTCGTATCAAATTCAACGCGCTCCTACTGCACAATATAATATAAATCAGCAATCGTTAACCGCATACAATCTCATAAGCTAACACCGATACACTATATCCTACCTTGATGAATACATTAACAGGTGAATTCATTAACTGTTATCAATGTATCGACTTCGAACAACGTTTAAGAGTATGGGGGAATATCGATATGATTAATGTAAACCCTTAAATCGATCCACTATAGAACGGATGTCCTCCCGAAGAACCCGCTCCTCTTTCTTCGCCGCTATCTGCTTCTCCTTCCAACAATATATCCTCAAGCCTAATCAACGTTTTAGAATTTTCTTTACTTACGATCATTCAACTCGAAATTTTTCATTATAAAAATACACAATCTCTCACTCTTATTAGATTAAAGTAGTTCCAATCTTTTCCATCTTTTACACATCCCGGCATTCCTTAAACACTAGGCGCTAATACTACTAACATCGTTACTCTAACGTATTTACATTACTTCCTTTTCTACACACTTCCTGGGGGATCATTTTTACTTATTGGATTTAGGCGAATGAAATGTTTTACTACGTTATGATGTTTAACTAGACGAAAGCTCGAAATTTCATCAATGATCATTGAAGACCACACAATCACTGTGGGCAAGTTAAATGCTCTCATTAACATTGCATAAATATCAATAAGGTGACGCGATTTTAGCCGAAGAGTATTACGAAATACAGATAGGTGAGGACTAGCCAATTAAAATTTTAGTGTGATATGGGGCACCAGCAGCGGTCAGTTCTTAAAGTAACTCATGTGATGGATATGAATGGCATGTATGTCATATTGAAAAGGATGGTCTCTTTTAAAGTATTTCCGATTTTGTTCCAAATAAATCTTAAATGTTGAACCTTATTTTAGTCTTAGGAAAAACTGCCGAGTATAAAATTATAAACGATTCCTGCGAGCCTAACAGGAGCTTACTTTACGCTAATAGGTGCTAGTTAGTAGTAAAATGTTCCCTATAGTAATTGACTTGGAAGTTGTGTTGTATTTTGGTTAGCGTCCATCCAATATCCTCGAAAGCAGCGCCGCTGAAGGTAAAGGGAAACTGGATCCAACTGCTCCCGGTCACTATCATCTACGTTCTCGTAGAAAAGTAAAGCTTAGACGGGATCAAACGTTTATATTAGAGTACAAATAGTTCTTAAAACGAAGTTTATAGCCTACATTCATAAGAATATGTATTTTTAAAAAGATTGAGAGAACAATATGCGGAATCGTTTACGATATTACCGCCTATTCCACTGAGAATCGTCGTCACTGGACCCGTTGGACGTCAGGCTGTCGTTAAAGCGATGTTTGTGCTGCTAAAGTACTTTGAGTACGTGCTGTAGTTTTCATTGAATCAGTCTCGTCCGTGACAGGGGTGTGAAGGGTGTAAACTGTGCACTACGGGATGCTAAACGCCATTAACTCTAAAGCGATACTTACCAAACTCTCCAACATTTGTTCCCCAACACCAACTGTTTTAAAACTCTTATCAAAATGCTCACACATGTAAAATTAAAATAGATAAGCACACTCACAGGGCCTATCACCACTGCCTCGTAGATGTTTGTGTCAAATAAATTTTTAAGTCATTTCTAACCGCTGTAATAAGTAGAAGTCGGAGTTGAAGTGTTCATTTCTTAAAATACACAGCGATTTTATTGCAAATTCGTAAGGCAAACTGCTCAACAGTATGTTATAGTTATCATTTGACACAAACAGCATTTATACGTCAATCGGACATTAGTTTCGAATGTCGAAACTAATGTCGATCGAAGTCGGCACCACCGAAAGCACTACTCGGGCAAAAACCAAAGAAAAAATAAATAAAACACACTATAAAACTGCAATGAACTGGTATTATTATAAAAAAAGCAATTATACAACAAAAATAATTCAAAACAAAACGATGTACATTAATTTAAAGAACAATTGTTTTATACAAATAATTAAAAAAAAATATAATAATTATAACAACAAACATCGACAAAATATATTTAAAGACAAAAAACATTTGTTTCAATTTTAATCAGTCCTCAAGCTTCAGAAATGCAATTTTAAGAATGAAACGGTTCTCGTACAAAATGAAATAAAACCACATTTTTAATCGTTATATTATGCAAAAACAAAACGTTTATTCCAAAATTTGATTATATTTAATCGAGAAATAATAAAGAAACAACCGATTGAAGTTTAAAGTAACAAAAACATTGATGAATTTAAAGTTTACGTTTCAAGTTGCGTTAATACAAATCATTCAATTGACATTTGTGAGAGTGTAGTTGTCATAATTTGCAAAAACTAACTCTATACTTAACATAAATATAATACGACGAAACGATTTCATTTAAGTAGAAGCGTATGCGAATGTCGAAACGAGTTCACCTCATGAAATTGCAACAAAAACTTGGAAACAAAAAGATACGTATAAATGCAACTGAAGAAAGCGGCGAGTCGTTGCTGCAATTCACAATCGATGAAATCTTTAGGACCTTTTTAATCTAAAGCTATACTCCTGATTATTTACACCCGAAGTCAGATCGAGAAATCGAATTGTCGACAAAGACTACACTTGTCTTAGATGATTGGACTGAAATCAATTCGATTCATCAACTGACTCGCAGGCATTTGCGACGAGTAAATTTTAAATGATTTTTTTTAAGTGTAACTGATAATTAAACCGTCGCAGTAGATTAAGTGAAATACAACAAAAGGATCCGATCTCAGGAAATGTTACAATTTATTAGGAACAGGGCAGTCTATACATTAAATCATTGGTGATGAATCACTGAAATTTGGACTCAAGAGATCGGACGTTCTGTTCTAGTTCAGCTAATCTAGTGGATCGCATTTGGGGGAAGATATTTGAATAACCCGATCGAAGACACGTCTAGATGATGCACAGGCAAAATACACCGTGGAATGCAAATGACAGAAACGTTACCGAGGTAAATGAGAGACCTAATTCTCCGAGAAGTTCCGCGATTAGTGCAGGTTGGTCGATCACCGAAAAAAATCATATTAAAAAATAAATAATATAAAGGTTGATTCATAACCGGCAGTTAAACTTAAACATTGTTTAATCTCAGATTACCAAAACTATTAACTTGCACTATATATTAACATATGACGATGTCATATCGATGGTTACGTTCAGATAAACCTATGATTAATGGAAAAATCAGTAGCGTATGGTACATATTTACAAACAACACTAAATATCACTTATTAAATCACAACATGGTTTTATGGCACATGTCAAACAGGTATTGCGGTCGGGCAACAGTGCAAGGAGCTGCATCATCTGCAGACGTGGCTTCAATGTACAAACTCGGTACGTTACGAGACATAAGTGGTATAGAAAGTACGAATATCACCAAACTTCAAAGAGTAAACCTAGAGAATTAAGTAATACAGATCAATAATTAAAAAGAAATGGATCGCCGATCCAACTACCTAGGATCGCATCAGATCTCATCATTGTCATAGAATCAGCTATAAAAATACTAAAAAAAAAACATTATTAACTAAGAAAATCCAAACTAAAGAAAAATCAAACTAAAATATTTCTTCTAACACACTCAAACACACGGTAATTTAATAAAAAAAAATAGTAATAGCGTAATATTCATAAAATACAAAGGAAATAAACGTTACACATGCACCGTACACTACTACTACTAAAACTACAGAAATAAGATTGTTTCCGTATAAAAATATCTTACCAGAATAACAAATTGTATAACTATTTTGTATATCGTGTAAGCTATAATACTCCAGTAAGTAGAAGCGAACGAACATATTAATCGTGTAAAGGTGCGTTTACATCTGAGTGAATCTCCGCGATGTTACCATCAGGCATAAAAAAAAATCTAGCGAGACGAACATTTTCTAAGTGCTCTACTAGTTTCACTACCGTGTCCGATCAAATAAAATCGTTCGAGTACTAATTTTCTACAAAAACTAATAATATTATTATCAACCAAAATGTTACTAAATCGTTAAAATAAAACAACAAGACGGGAGTTTGCGGGTCCGTGGGCTCTCAGTGACTAGGCGGTAACGACGTCGGCTGTTTGAATACCGGAAGCTATCCCCCAATCGATAACTTAAGTATAAAAGAACCATAGTAAAGTTACGTTGTCAACGAAATGCTCCGTAATACTCGTGGTAAAGTCCGGGAGAGGTGAGGCTATGGAAGTACGAAGACGTTCCCACCACCCGCGCCACCACGCGCCACCACGCGTCACCACGCGCCATGGCGTGCTCCGGTCCCGCAGAGTGGGTAGTTCTCCAGACGGCTCTATTGGCGCACCTTCCGTAGTGCCGCAGTCAACTTTGTCATTGATAAAACCCCTAACATCACATTTCTATAGAATTTTTTTTTTCGTAACTACATTAAAAATGGTTGTAACTAAGGATTGTCCATTTCAGCTCAATCAATTTAACACTTACCTAATAATAATGTAACAACTTCTTATTTAGTTTCCGTAATCATATTTCCGTTCGACACAGAATAAGTGCTAATCAAAAACAGGAAGTGCCGTTGTGCCGAAGAACTTACAACTAACAACAATACCGCTCGATGCTCTCCTTATTACGATAAAATCACACGCTTAACGCCTAACAATTTTTAAGTATTAATAGTTAAAATATTGGTCCAACAAATGGGCTAAATAATACAAATGCCCTTAATATTCATCCCTAATTTAACGACGCGGGATTTGAAAAAATATTATTCAATAGATCAAAAAATGATAATGGATCGAGGACCGTCACCAACGCGTCCCCGTCGAACCAACGGAATAATCTCTTTCCTCGAAGTAGGTACACAAATAACAATGTCAAATACTATCAACTAATCTCATTACAGTTTCGTTTGGGAATAATGCGAACAGAGATCTCATGCCGAACACGCGTAAAGGACTCCCAGCATCTTGTTTGATCACATCGAGACAGCTGCAACACACGCACTCACAAAGGAGATAGTAAGAGTTTCATCGGGACACACTTTCGGGAACGTCACTTCACCTAATCAAAAATTGACACACGTGGCCAGAATCGTTATTGCGCCGACAAAGTTTTTTTGGCTTATCGATTGTCGTTCAGCAAGATCTCTCCGGGTCGGGCGGTTCACATGCCTATAGGTGGCACTTGAACGTAGCGGTAGATGTAGAGCCGGTAATCCTTGCTGGCCAGCACGACGGACCCGTCGTCCATGAGCGCCACGTCAAAGCATTGAGCGTGTTTCACTTTGCTCTCTAAAGCTGAAACAAGCTGACCGTCTTGGGTGAATATAGTCAAGTTGAAGTTGTTATGGTTGTCGGCGATCAAGATCTCTCCTGATGCATTTATGCCCACGCCAATAGGGTAATTAGTTACTCCCTCGCCGCCGATCTGTCTCAAGTAGATACCCTCATAGTTGAAGACTTTCACGCAGTGCGCGCGGTTGTCGCTGATGAAAATTTCCTGCTTGTCGTTAACAACCACTCCGTTGGGGAATTCTAAGTGTTTCGAACATCCGAATTTCTGAAGAACATTGCCCACTTGATCGAATATTATCACACGCATCACTTTGCATTCAACGACAACAATACGTCCTTTGTTATCAACAGTGACGCCTCTAGGATGTTGTAGGATATTGGCGCCGAATTTTCTTACAAATTGACCATATTGGTTATATATTTGAATTTGATGAGTTGGTGATCTTTCAGTAACAATTATATCACCGGATGTGCGCACAACAGCGACCCTGTTAGGGTACAGAAGTTGGCCATCACGTTTACCACACTCACCGAATTGAAATTTAAATCGGCCTTCTTTATCGAAAATTTGTATACGGTGGTTATTAGTATCTGCTACGATGATATCGTTTTGTGCATTAACGGCTACACCGCTAGGTTCGGTGAATTGACCTTCCATGACCCCAAATTCACCGAATTTGCAATGATAAATCATCTTCTGTCGTTTAATTTGAGACTTTGGTGGAAATATGGCAGTTGAAATTAATTTGTTAGTCAAATCAATAATAGAATCGGCGTGAGTGGCTGTTGTGAGTGAATACGGATCAGTGGTAGCAGGAGGGAAGAGCGTGTCGCAGCCACCGTTTGACCACTTTTCATATGGGTTAATTCCATTCAGATTAATATCTCCAATGGCAGAGGAGAATGGTCCAAGGCTATTAGCGCTGCTGAATCGTTTTGAAATAATATTGGATTCAAATGGCGATGTCGATTGACTTGTGGGTCCAAGCAAACCATTAGTGTATGGGCGATCCAGAACACCATTTAATCCTGTCGGGAGGTGAATTCCACCATTAAGGCTTCCCGAGCTTCCATTTACGCTGCTGCTGCTAGATGACGAACCTCCGTTTAATAAGGATCCATTGGTAGGGCGTGCAATCGGAGGTTGTTTAGACGGCCCAATATTAGCTTCAGAGCTAGAACGCACGTATCCAAAAGTGTTTCGAACTCCAACTTGAATGGCTTGATAATTTGATACGAACTCGAGCTCACAAGCTGTTTGAACACTTTGTTCAGGGTTCGAACTCATCAAAGATTGAAGTTTAGTGTCTAATAACTTCTTAAACATCAGAATTTCAGCAATGTTAGCGCATTTTGTCAACCGCTCCACGAAATCGCATGTTTGATAAATCTTATCAACAGTTTCTTGAGCCTTCTGTCCAACTACGGTAAGCGCAATTTGTTTTGTAGAGAATACGCTTTCTAATTCTTTTAGCAACTCTTGCTTACGCTCTTCAAGCATAGAGCGATAGAATTGGAAAGTATCATTTATTTCATTTTGTGCCTTATGGTATTGTACTTGCAGTTTACCTGCAGCATGTTCGACTGTTTTTACCACATGCCTTATCTCTGTGGCACGTGTCTTGGCTTCATTAACTGCTTGCTGCATAAGCTCTAGTTGTTTTGGTCCAGCATCAGATAAATGTTCGCAATCATGTAAAGCTGCGGGATGTTCGATAATAGTACATTCTTTGCATACGGGCACAGAGCATGTGCGGCAGAAATACTTGAGAATATCGTTTTTGTGTCTCGGGCAGAAAGCGGTCTTATCACCGCTTGTAGTTATTGTAGGTCCGAGCAGACCACCCTTGTCGTCCTTCAGGTCAGTGAAGGTTAAGACACGGTGGCCTTCGAAGCAATGCATAAATTGATGTGCCATGACGCAGTTAGGACAAAGGAAATTAGCACAGTCCACGCAACGTGCGACAGCGTCTGATTCTTTCGATTTGCAGCCCGTGCAACGAGCAGACGGCGAGTTTGTTTGTCTCGCAGTCGGTAGTAGATCGGCGTCCTGTTCGACTGCCGCGGCAATAACGAGGTTCGTGAGGAGTCCGTGAACACCTCCACTCGGCAGTTGGCTATCCACGCGGCAAGTGACGCAGGTAACCTTGTCAGGGTGCGTTTGTTCTCTCTCCAAGCAGCCCCGGCAGAATGTGTGGAAGCAGTTGAGTACTTTAGGGTCGACAAATGTCTCTCGGCAGATGGCGCAAGTAGTGTCGAGTCCGTCGAATTCGCGAAGGTCACATACGGCGGAGTCGCTCGCTGGTGGCGACGAACCGCTCAAAGTGAGGGGAGATAAGGAGCCACGCTCCAGGGAACCTATCGAGTTAGCACCGGGCAGCGACTCAAGGGACGGGGTGCGCGAGGCCATCTTCAGGAAACCGGCATCCCTGGAACAACAAAAATAAAATGTTAACAAACATATCAAAAACACTTTTCATTACATAGTTGTAATAATTTTTTTTTATATATAGTAGGGCTTTAAACGCATATACCTGTTAAGTAACAAAAACTATATCATTATAAAGATTACATATTACTTAATGAAAAATAGATAAAATTATAATTTGTATTCATTTGTCAGATGTATTTAGTATCAAAGTGTTATAAGGGTGAATTGTGAAATTTTAAAGAAAATTTTGGTTTTTTTTTAGTTATGGTATAAAAAAAACTTGGAGTGGGGAAATAATCAGAACCAAAAAGGTCAATAACACACGGACTACAACTTTAAAACTGCAGCACGTCGTGTCTAATGTTTACGGGGTTCAATGCATCGAGGGAGGGGTTGCCATGGAAACCCGTAGGGCGACGGCAAGGGGATGGTCCGCGTTGACTCGAATTAGGGTGAGGGTGGGCATTTATTTTGGTTCCCCATTTATTTGCTATCTGAGGGGAGATGAGGTGAACGGCCGTGTTCAATAGTAGGCACTTGGCTACTACATTACGTCGACGCTTCCCTGAATTTAGAAGAAATATCGTTTGCACAAGTCCCGAGAGCGAAATAATTTATATAAAACTTAATAAAAACAACAACACAGCTTAGTAACTGCCTGCCAAGTAACACATGGGTTACGGGTTCTATACCATAGGCAAACGTAGGATTTAGTTGAGAGGATTGTTTAATTCTCCTAACAGCAGTAATGTTACTGTGTTCCAACTGTCGCCATATTAGAGGTAGATTATTCTGAGTATTCGACAGCTTTATTGTCACTCAACACCAAGTCAAATTATGATCAAGTATTAACCAATATAAGAAAAACAATAACAGAAATGAATACTTATGAGAACATAGCAAGTGGAAACAACAAAAATTTGGATCCAATTTCTATATATGAAATACTGTTATAATAAAATATCACATATGAAACAAATATAACTTTAAGTACAATGACGTTAATACGTACGTTTCTGTATGATAATGACGGACGTAACTGACGTAAATGCTATTTGAATAATCGACAAGACAGACACGTAAACGCCTAACAATATATCAAGGGGAGCCCGTCTCCGGGTAGTACTAACCGATGAGGTCTACGTAGGGTTGACGAGTTACATATAACTCCACTTTGATATTATTTATGTAGAAATACATAAAGAAGTTATTTAAGAAAGTTACCGATAAGATAAATAAAATACCAAGAAGAAACTAAAGATAAGTCGACATAATCAGGGATTTAAGTACTACGGCGTTTATTCCTATCATGTTTCGATTAGAAGTGTGTTGTAGCTAGAATTATAAATAGGATATTGAAGCCTCATAGCTAATGTCTTAAGACAATAGGCATGATATAGACAGTGTATAAATAGGCATAGGTTAAATAGCGTTGGGAAAGACGGTGACGATGTCTTATCATGATGTGAATGTATCCAAGTTTTTTGTTACATCGATTAAAAAAATTAATACTTACAAAAATTTGTACAAAAGGCATTTTGGATTAGGAAACGTATAATTGTAAGTTGCAGTTTGATGTTTTATTAAAAAAATTATACAAGATTTAAAAGGAGACGGGCAAGGCAATCAAGAAGTATGTGCTAGTTAAGATCATAAAATATCAATAATTCGCTTAGAGACATCAGACAGTGACTGAAAACCAAAAACGGACCGAAGACCGAAAAGGAGATGGATGGATTGTGTGGAAGAGGATATGTGTGAGAAGGGTGTGAATGTGGACCTGGCATGTGGTAGTGATGAATGGAAGAAGAGGACATACTGCGCCGACCCCAAGTAATTGGGATAAGAGCAGACGAATGATGATCACATCAGACGCTGATGGAAAATCCCTGTCGCCGGAGAACTTCTAGGTAAATACCATCAGAGTTCTTATCTTTGGTACCAAATAGTAATGTGAAAAAACATTGATGTTTCGAGTCGTATCAAATTATCAATTTGTGATGAGTTTTAGACAGATATGTCACTTATGATTTTGCTTTGTAACAATATAATTTCGAATCTCGTATGCCTGTAATTATTTAGCTACAGCTCTCTCCAAACCTAAACTTAGTGACATATAAACAGTACTATTTAGCAGCAGAAACGGAAGTTGCGTATCTAGACAGTCTCCTGAGACGTTACCAATAAAAATTTGATAGATATTATTTATCATAGCCCTGATTCGTTGGAATTTATGTGATTGATGCGACCGTATTGCAATACGTTGCACCGCCCGTGCACTTGTGCATACGAAATGATCCAACGACAAACTAATGAAGATATTGAACTGTCTTCTATACCGACTCTCAGTTTCGTAATGTAGATTCGTTTAGCGTACGTATGGTTTGATTGCTGCCGTTTGTTATAACTCGGCCTGCTATTTCACAACTGCGATATTGCATTGCGATAAACGTTTTGCAATTCGCTTTGTAATGTCTTACTCACTAAACATATAATACTTTACTTAGAAGACGAACTGTATGAAGATGATGATGACTTATCCGATATATCCGTAGCTTCGTACCTAATTTTTATTTACTTTGCTAGCCTTATCTTATGAAACAAATAATATCTCAATCTATTAATAACCAATTTTAAAATAATTTATAGAGCGTTAAGATTCCTTAACTATTTTTCAAAAACCATCATTCTCTTTAAAATATCATTTCATTATCATAAACAGCTTTCTTAAAGTTCCTACAGCTTGGACATTGTCTCTCAGAATAACAGTCAAGTGTGAGTTGACCAAAAGGCCAAGAACAGTTGTTTTGAAATCATGAAGGTGTTGTCCATTTTCCATCCTTTCCTTAAACAAAGCTAAGTCTATGTTATTGTGTAGTGTATGTGCTAATGAAGGTAATATTCGATTGATTACACTATCACTTCACGGGACATTAAGTAATTATATCTAATCCTATTTTAGATAGGTTCATTAATGGAAACTGACAATATTAGTTCATTCCCAACTATAATACGTTGTAAGAATAAAATAAATGTTTCAATATACAATAACAACAAATGTAAGGCGAAGTTGACAGCAGAATATTGTGGGAGTGAGTAATAATCTTTGAAATAGTAATGTTATAATGGATATGTTATACAACCCACTGTTAGACGTTATAAATAACACTTAATTAAAGTTATTAAGTTATACACTTTAATGCATATTGTAAGCCGGAATTATTGTGATGACAGTATCGTGTAATGTAAATTCATACAAACCCGTTGATTACGCGAATTAATTCAGGCCATTAAACGTCAACGTTATACTGTCCGTCCGTGTAGCATTAATTCTGCAGTATATATATATATGTGTACAGCCTTGACGTATGCCTAGAGGCCGTTAGATATATGACCAGGGACGGAAATGTGCGGCGCCGGCCAATGGAGATACGGTACAAACTTGCAACAGAAATTATTCAGTTCTTTAGTCTAAAAAATATTTTAGAGCTTTACTATTGTCTATATCAGCGTTTCCCAACCTGTGGTCCGTGAACCCCTAGAGGTCCGCGAGTATATGTATGGGGGTCCGCGGTGTCTTCTCTGGACCATACACAAATCTTCTTAGTAGCAACATCAACCGGAATATTCCTGTATTAGTTGCAAAAAAGCAACACCAACCTTCACATTAATTTTATTATTCATATTTTTCATAATAAACAGTTATAATTATCTCCTGTATTTGTTTTTTTTTGTATCTGTAATAACTAAAATAAATACCTAATCCGTTTTTTTGCTGTTTATTTTATAAAGGGGTCCGTGAAAACTGTGTTTGATTTCCTGAGGGTCCGTGAACTGAAAAAGGCTGGGAATAGCTGCTCTATATGATTGTGATGAACATGTTTTTGTCAAGAATTAAACAAGTGTAATAAACTAAAATCGTTACGGATAGATCAACGACTAAACTAATACCGATAAGCTTTACCATCCATTA
>DWHU01000518.1:0-18090 GCA_018247975.1 Parides photinus | reverse complement strand
CAATGCGACACCCAACAAACCCACTAACGCTGCAATAAGCATCTTCCGTAGATGTTATGGCCAATGATGATGATGAGCTATTAAGTATAACAATAATATATTTTCCAAATCAAACGTTTCGCGCATGACACTAAATCTAACAATGAGTCAACAATATGGATAGGTTAAAATATTCATAGCTTTAAAGCGAGGGCGTAATCGATTTTAACTTGTATTCTTCGGTTCTACGCAGACAAGGCGCCACAATCATAGATGAAAGTCTCTGATGTATGCACCCGTATAGTACGATACCGTTGAACATATTATTTCATGTCTAGTAGTAAATTTAATTGAAATATTTTTACCGTCTGTACATTACGTTCCATTTTCGTCGCCAATCTAAATGTTCACAATTTGTACGTAAACTTTTGTTATGTTACAAATTGTTGTTATTAGCTGATAAAAAAGGAAGGACAAGATTTTTTGTCAAAATTAGTATAAACGTTATTGGTGGAATTTAGTGTACAAGTGAATTGATGAAGGAAAACATCATAAGGAAACCGACATGTTCGAAGATGTTTTGATTCATGCTTTTGTGGATATGCGCCATCCGCTAACCCATTCTTAGCCAGCGTGGTGGACAAAGGGCATTGAGAGAAGGCCCCGAATCCCAGCTGTGAGAATATTAAGTGAGCTGTTTATTTTTTTATTTAGTATACAAGTGATTAAATAAGAACAAGGAAACTGCACAATCTTACTCATCAGTAGGACATGTCTGCAAGAACACAATTTTGTACAAAAATGTGATCGCCCTTGAAATTTTTAAATATTTTTTTATAACGAAGATTGTACAACTGTAATTCAATACACCATACATATCATACATTATAATTAATAGTTATAACATTTAATACCATTCAATGTTAACGTGGAGTTATTGTCTCTTCAAATTGATAAAAAAAAGGTAATTTAAGTGATAAACAAATAAAACTTAAGTGATTTGATAGATTTAGTCTACTTTGTGTTTCCTGTGACAAATCGACGATTTTTTGTATTCTTCTGGAGTTTTATTCAGAGACGATGGATTGTTTTATTGTAGTTCCATTTGTAACCATTAGCGAATTAGCATAGTAGACTATAGAAAAAGCTATTTGCCGATGCATCACATTTCAAATGTATGGACCAGGAGCATCCTATAATTGTTGCACATCAATCTCGTTCCTGCTTGCAAAAACAAGGCATTTGTTATTGAAGATATTACCATTCGATAACTGAAACGGATATAGTGATTTATACAGGCTATTCAAATTGTAACATTATACAGATCGCCGAACATGAAAGTTCCACGATCAATTTCGCTCCTTGCAGTGACAATGCCTGTTCTCGAATGTCTCAAGTATCGCTACTACATATGAAACTTTTAAAGGTTAACGTTTTGATTTAAATTTTAAATAATTCTGAGTAAATTTATGTGTTAGAGTTTTCAAAAATCGCACTTTATCGCAACAAAAAAAGTGGTGAATATGTAATAATACAATGAACCGGTAGAAAAAGAGATGCGGTGCAGTAAAAGAATATTTTCCATTTTGCCAGATGTATCGCTTAGGTTCAGCGCCTAGATATTTTGTCACAGACAAAGAATTAGAAAAAATATTGGTAGACATTCTCGGCAGTTACATATATTACCCTAAATGTTTTCAGAGTTGATAAATTTCCATGTTTCAGCAGACAGATGTGTGGATGAAAAGTTTGACAGTATAGCAACTGCGCCTAATGTGATGCGTAATAAAATATTAATGAAGCATCTGCTAGAGCGGCGACGCGCGGGCAGTAGGGGGGCGGGGAGCGGCGCATATGCAATGGCGTCTCTCGGATGTCATCACCAGGCAAATCTATGCTAATACCGCACACGCTGTATAATGTGCTGTTTTGACGGGTCAAGTGTCTGTTTGTTGTATCACAATTTATTTTCGAAAGAACAAAGATAATAATTTCTGCATTAGGTATATCAGCAGCTATGGCCGTATTATACAAACATTTTAAATATCATTAATAAAATATTATATGAAGCAGGTTAGGTACATTTCATACACAATTGGATAATAGGAAAATAGGAACTTTAAAACGTTAATTAAATTAATAACTATAATATCGATTCACAACAAAGTATATGTTTCGAAATCAGAAAAAATGTTACAGATATCATCGACCAAGCCAGATAGTGGATTGAATAGAGGAAGTACGTTGCGCAAAATAATAATTTGTACAATCTCGTGAACCCGGAATCAATTTCCCACAACCCTATTGAGGGTCACTCGTGAGACAATATTGAGAGTGACAGTGGCTGGGGCCCAGCATCTGCTCCCTGTCGTGGGAGTGTGCTCGACGGCCGCTCGCACCACCGTCAACAATAACACACAAATCAACAGCGGCTGGCCCGGACAGGTCCCTCAAACTCACCCCTCTGGAAGCTGTGGGAACCAAATACTACTATTAATATTATCACTTGCAAAATCCTTACTCGCTAGCGAACAATTCATTATGGGTGCTTTTTTTTGGAGGCGAAACTTGATGAACTATTTTTAAAATAGATATACAGTTATAAAATTAACTGTATATTTTGTTATTACAAGAGTTATAGACATTTATGACACATTCGTGTATATATTATTATAGTGAAACCCCAGTAAAAATATTTTACCTAGTAATTGCAGTGATACAGAAATATGTTAATAAAGTAACGTTTGAAGCGTATCTTACCATTAGTCCGGCAGAATTGTTTTGAAATTTATCGAATAACTCTTTTAATTTGCATCCATATGTCTACCAAAATATTAAGTACCGTGTACTTTGTATGAAGGTTCATGATAAAGTACAAAAAGCTGAGTATCTATTGAAGAAAGATATGAAAATCTTGATTCACTTACAAAGAAGTTTATTACAAACAGGGATTGGTGAATTAATATTATTGAATGAAAAATCGTGCTCCATATTCTACTTATCCTCCATCCTCATCTTACAGCTAATCAATATAAAATATTAAAAATAAATTGTTGTACAAAAATATTGTATCTTTGACATTAAAAGCCTCGAGACCATTTATTCACCGCGCGGATCATGTACGAGTTGGTGAACTTAACTTGTTCAAGGAAGCTATTGATTGTGGAAAACCAAATTTTACTTTACTAGAATCTCTGGCCTAATGAAGATTATGGAACTGACGCCTATTCGAAATGTACACCTTTTCAAGAGACGCATAATATACGAATATTAATCCCGCTTTATTTACTGAGGTGTTCCGGCTTCCAAAACCTTTTCCTAAAAATAATGCTTAGGAATCGCTAAAAGCTGGTCAAATAAAGTAAAAAATATTTTAACAAATAATAAATCACGCTTTATATGTTTGGATAAATGTATTTCGATAAGTGGAGTTGTGGTTATATATGAATACACAAAGTTTTGTACAAATTTTTGTAACTTTGTTTCTATAATATTGCGGGAGTTGTATCCATTACTTAATTGTGTTTATAATGATGTTTCGTTGTAACTTACCGGTGACGACGTGACGCGTGGGTTACATGTTCAAAACTCATGCGGGGTGACCACCTGACGTCAAGAACCACTCCGCGTGACCGTGTATTGTAATTGTTAATTAACAATTTTTTTTTTATTAGCCATCACTGTGAGATAACGTCATAAATTAAGAGTATAACAAGTTTAAAGACTTTTATATTCACTTAACATGTTTGGTTTTTTTATATTACCCTGTTGGATGGATAACTCTTTCAAGTTTATATTTATAAAAAATGCCTATGTGTAAAAACTAAAGTACTATCTTAAATCATTATTGTCGTCTAGCGCTACGTAGTCATTCCCAATCCTTTTCTAATGAGACCGGTCTAATACCAGGTTGTCGTTCCCTCTGGCAGGCGTGTTGTCAGTATTTCAGGTATCTTTCTACCCCGAAACCGAAACAACGTGATTAGCGCTATACATAGCCCTGAGATAATTTGAGCTCGTTGCGTCCTATGGTTAGAAATATTTTAAATATTGCAGCAGTTATAAAATATAAACTAAGTTTAACGAATTGCTTTTTAAATGTAATTAAAGCATAGTTTCATAAATAGTGTTCCGGTCCATAAGTTCTTCAATAATTTAATACGCGTGGCGTTGCCAACTGGCGGGGCAGCGGTCGCGTGCCCGCTTAATAAGCTCTTAATGGAATTAACGATGATTCAGTAAATACAATTTCTACATATGCAACTAATGTAATTTTTTAACAAATAAATAATTTTAAATGTCAATAACGCTACTATTGGGATATTACCATTAAAACTCTTATTATATTTTGGTCAACATGTGTTAAAGTTTTATGAATTCTTATGATTTTTACTATTTATTTGAACCCTTAGGGTTAAGTTATGCAATAAACTTATGAATTAAATATAAAGTGTACTTGCTTATTTCATCACGTTTGCAGTCTCCAATTCAAAAAATGTGACCGATTTATTTATATCGAGGTGCTTAACACTGCTATGTACAGACGATAAGGCATTATTGTTCAAAAACTCTATGGAACAGATATTGAAATATAACCCCTACCCGACATAAAGGTTTTCTTTATAAATTATCAGTAGAGACGTCGAGTGTTGTTTACTTACGGCATACTTAATGTTACCTATTCCTGTCGCGGTCCCTTCGGAGAGTGCGTGGTACATGAATGAACACGTGCGCACGCGCAAACACATGTGTGCCGGTGTACATCGGCTCCTTTCAGGACAACGATTAGATAAGATAACTTTAGGTGTGAAAAATAATTAGCTTGATTTAGAGCGCAGTAGATACAATCATGAATATAGAAGTATCGGAGCAAAGTGGTATTTTCTATGGACTCTTGAAGTACAAAGGCCATAGTTGCAGTTTATAATATCTGCTATTAAATTGTCATTTTGTATTTTAAAAAACCGCTTCTAAATAACGTCGCCGTGCTTTGTGTGTGTATATCACCACATATTACATTTGTCGCTAATATAACCAAGATAACACTAAGTCTATATTGTCCTTATATCATTCTCAGGCATTCGAATTTGAAAGAAAAAGCAAACTGGACGATTTCTACTTCCGTTTGCTTTTTAGTTTTGGGTATCTTTTAAAAGTAGATCGGTATGATTAAGCTCATTGTAATGACACAATGTAATAATAATATGAATAACCCAATGTAATACGAGTAATTTTATTATAAACGGCTACGCGAAAGAAGGAAAATCATTTAATTCAAAATGATTTAAAGAAATTCTTTGTTTGTCAGTACAAAAATAAAAGTACAACTAGCACAATACATATTCTAATTAGAATAAGATATGAATAATGAGGGTCTTGTTTATAAATTCTAATTTGATACCAAATAAAGAAATTACGGTTCAATGGAATCTTTTTTCATTGTCCTCTTAAGTTACCTTTTTTTTAAAGTAATGTCATAATTTCCACTAATGTGACACATGCGTAGATCGAATAATGATATTTTGATTATTATTTCTCTTTTTTAGGTTCAATAATTTATTGTGGTCTGTATATTTCTTTGTACGAAATATTTAATTATAATACTAAGTAAGGTAATGGACTGAACTTTTAATTCGTGGTAATTACGAAATTTTCTTAATAATATTAAACTACAAATATTTAACTAGAAGTTATATCATGAAAAAGTGTAGCAAAACATATCTTGGACAAAAAAGTACATTATGATTTGAAGTTTGAAAATGTATTGCTCTTATTAAACTGTACACTATATTTTATTACATAGTTGTGAGTACGAACTCAAAACTTTTATAAACCGTCTCAGTTTTACAGACTAACTTTGATATTACAAGATTGATTGTTAAAAGATTGCGTAAATCGCAATTTGAAGTTTTGATAAAATTGACGGCCGAAACTGTCGTCGTATTACCCTATTACCCTATATAGTAAAAACCATGAATACTGTCTAGATGTAAATGTTTTAATTATGTCGGAAATATTATTCTTTTGTAAAAACACTTGTGCGCGCAACGTATTCGAAGTAATCGTGGAAGCCAGGGCTCGCGCCGCAGACCGCATCTGTTAGTTTATGAGCCTCGTAAAGTTCTTAGCTATTCTACGTGATAATATGATATGGTTAAACGCACATTAAAATGGGACAAGGACTTCCTGTCTGAGAATTAATTTGATGAGTTTATTGAACGGTACAGTTTTCGTTATAAACCATTATAGTTTTGGCACCAACACCGAACACAACAACAATAACGGATCAGGAACAGAAAAGCAACGTGAAAATGGCGATGGTTTTATTTATATAGTAACTGCTATTGGTTTGCAAGTGTATTAACTCTGCATAGTAAATTATTCGTTAAGGATAAAATTGCCTAATTTATTTTAGTACATTGTTGAAAAATTTAGGAAGAAATCAATTACATTTCTCCGAATATGTCTTTGTTTAAATTGTTCCGCGTAGATGTTATAATTAATATTTACTAGAAGTATATTTTTACTACGTGAATATTTTAATACTGTTAAATTAATTTATTTGTTATTACTATTTATAACGATTTTAGAGAACCAGAAACGTCGAATTCGTTAAATATTATGATAATTAGTTCTTTGAAATTAACATATTTCAATAGCCACTACCAATATCGTCCTGGGAAACTGATTGAGCACACCTGCCCTCTGGATTCCGATCGCTTATGTTGTTGACTTTCAAAAGGTAGACCCGTTTATGGCTTGGTAATGATTTTAATGTAGAGTACAATTGAAAACGAGATTGTAATATATTCAGTATAAATATGCACTAGTTCTGGTCCGATTTCTTTTGATGTCGATCGAATCCTGAACTGTTCATGGCTTGACTGAATTTTACTGGATGAATATTAAATAACAAATTATCATAAATAGACGAAATATACATACAATTTTGATTTATGCTGGAAATAGTAGTATAGTGTGGGAACATTTTTGATCGGATACGTAATTGATTTATTATCTGGAATATGCTAATTTAGTAAGTATAATTTAAAATAAATTAATACTTATAGTTTTAATTACCATCTAAAGTATTTGTAGCCCCGGTACCATAAAAGCAAACACAATGTACTTTTAACGTTGAAGTTGACTATATAGTCAACTGCGTCAACTCCGGATGTGAGGACTTAAAATACAAATCGTATTTATCCAAGAGTGAGGGCACATATAACACGTGCTCGGCACATAGGTGTTCAGGTAAAAGGGGAGCGTACAGCTGCTTCCACAACAGTAACGTTAAACCGCGCCTGCGTCACTGCCTTGCGCAACACTTCATACTTTACCTACACTACTTAAATAAAGATCGTAATAATAAAATGTTTTCCTTACATTGCATTAAAAAAATTTAACTGTCTGTTACAAAATATATAATTTCAGAGTGTGAGAATTATATTATGATTGGTAAATAAAAAAGTTATAACAATAGATTAAAGTATGATCTCTGAACTGCTATCGTCTTGGTGGAGACCGTATCACCAACGCCTACTTTCTTGATTTTGGTCGCTATTAGTGGTAGTATGCAAAGGTTACTGTATCCGGAAACAATCTAGATCTTGCTGGAAAATTAACGTTATAATGTGCTTGTAAATGTCCTAACTATAGTCTTCTTGTCATGAACAGACAACATTTACGACACGGTGAACGTCCAGCATGTCTTTTTTTCTTCCGTATAAACAAACAGTTGTAACTGCTTATCAAATACTAAAGATTTTATCTGTTTACATGGAGGTAAATATAGAAGAAAAATGATAAATCTTATTTCTTTATTTTAGTTTTGGTTAATGCACGATTTAAGTCATAGAAAACTTTTACTAATGCTTTGTTTCAATTAAAGCATCCTGTAATAATTGTTGTTTAGCTATTTTTATATAATCTTGATTAATATTTCAACAAAGAAAGTTTTGAGAATAGGACGTATGTAATATTGGAAATTATAAGATGTCGTGAGTCTGTAGTAATAATTTTCAAAATATGTAACAATAGCATATGCGCAATGGTATTCGGATGGTAGGTAAAATTGTTTGAAAGCGAATCATCTTATCGCTTTGCAACAACCTGTACAGTTTCTTTTGTCGGTTAAGAGTGTATTCTGATGCAGCTGTCCGCCGTTGAATTCGCTAACCCATGAGTTCAAAACATTGTGTAGTTGTACTTGCCAGTCATGAAAAACGTTTACATAGAGAAAAAAAATTACATTTGTGATTGAACTACTCATTATTGTTAAGCGTTCTTATGTAAATACATTCATTTGAATATACAAATTTGATAAACATAGACGTATTTTTTTTAATTTAATCGCAATTATCTTCTGTATTGTACTGAATGGGTATCTAATAGAAAATAGGTGTAATTGCGGGTAGGTCAATTAATGACAAGATCGGAAAGAATTAAAAATTGCTATAAGAAGTCTTTATTAATTATTGTAAGTAATAACGGTGATTTAATACGAAATTTGGTTTGAAATTGCAATATCAGTTGGGCGAGTGGTTTTCTCTTGTTAACATGAAGTTGCGCAAGAAAGCACAGATAGCTAAGCAGATACGAGCTGTCGCAGCGCGGGCCGTGAACCCGGCCGACGTAATTGACAAGCATCGCGCACGCTTCACATCATCGATCAACTTGACCACCTCATATCTGACTTACGAAATTCGCATTCGGGCCGATATTGATCCTTTACTAACCACGACATCTAACGCAACAACCAATATTTATAATTATTGTTGCTACTTTGAATGAAACGTTCTCGCAACACCTCTAGTAACATTGCCTCTCGCCATATTTGATTGAAAAGGATTTAGGACGAGTTCTTTGAATTAAAAAATATAATTTTTTTGGAATTTTCCATGTATTTGAATTGCCACGTACATAACCAATTCTCTTCTCTAACTCCTTCCCTTCTCATTTAATCGTTAGTCATAATTATAAATTTCAGAGGCATCATGAAAGTATTACTGTATAATTTATAATTATTCATTTAAAACGATTTGAAGTTGAAATAATTATTTAATTTGAGTTATATGACTTTTTTTACAAATCGGTTTCTAACAAATTTCAAAGTATGTGTTTACTTTATTAACTACGTGATATTTCCGATATTTCTCTCAGATTGCAAACAATAGAACAAGTGGTACAGTGTTGTCAGTGCAGCGGGCTGTTCAATAATTTACAGTCATTATTCCAAGCCCATTGCCACTGTTTCGCTGCTACGTTATTCATGTTTAAGACTCGGTGAGCCATCTATTATAAAAAATAATGAAAGACCAAAATAATGAAGATCCCTCCGTTTCTTTGGCAACGTATAATTGGTGTATCTACTAGTTTTAGAGAATTGCATTATATTAAGCTAATCAAAGGAGGATGTACCCCAAACGTATTTGCATTTTTCTGTAAATCTTAGGTAACTTATAAGTTTATGAAATTGATAACAAGTATCGAAAATATGCAACTAACTACATGGCTTTTAGCGTAGCGTAATTTAAAATTTCATTAATTTAACACGTTTTAAATACTTGAATTTAAACTATTACAAACAAACAACTATGTTAAATATATAACATCGTATTTTTTTTGTTATCGAAACATGATTATAAATGTGTTATAAAGAACCAGACGCCAGACTTGGTTCCGATTAATTTATGAATTATACATGTGCATTGAAAAGACATGAAACGTATTCTTGTAGGTAATAGATACGATCCGTCAATTTTATTTAAATGTAAAGTTTTTTAAGTATATAATTCAGTATCCGCGAAGTCTATTGAATTAGAGTAATATTATTTTTATCAGAATAATAATAACTTAAATATATATTCTAAACTTGTTGAATGGCAGTAATCTGTATCCACATGGATTAAATAATTCTTATTCACTTTTGTTTCAGCATAATTTGTTTAGAAATTAGCTTATCAGTCGAGGATAAAGTAATGAACCCAACAAAAAATAATACCTGTATTGATACAGGGATTATCTAATAACTAAATTTTAAATAATAAGTTCATTAAATAGAGACTTGCATCAAAATGAAAGACGTCGATTTTGAATACACTAAGTAAAAAGGTTTGGGTAATCAAATTTATTTATTTATTTTAATAAAATAAAACTTTGAAATTTTTTAAAAAGTACAGTTACCATAAATTTTACAAAGATGTTAGATGTTACGTTATAATAATTCACTTAGTGATTTTAAAGCTTCAAGAGCATCAAGTTCTTCCTGAATCATTATTTCTCGTTACTGACAACAGAAATAACAGCAGTCATCTTAATTGACGCTTTCTTGTTTGTCTGAGGGACATATTTTTTACTTCAATGCTTTTTGCGCTTCTGGATGGACACAGCTGGTCTTTTTGTTCGCGCTACGTCTATCTAGTCATCATTTTCCGAGTTAATTTTGTCAATTTAGGTAATGTTTTTCTTGAAGCAGGAATACGAACCTTTAAAGGATGCAGTACATTCTACGTTTATGGTAGCAGCGGTATGGCCTGTACAGCATCATGTTCCTCTAATGAGTTAATTGGGAGATCTTTACGTTCGATACTGGATCGACCATCGACAGATAGTGGCTGTAAACACGTCGCTCGTATCACAACAATCTATTTATAAACGGCGTGCGGCGGGACCGCGTTGCGACCGAGGTGCGTTAAATGTCCCGATATTTACGATTGTCGAGACACCGACAGTAGTGATTGCCCGCAATCGATTTACATTCATATTCATTTAATACAATTAGTTACCAAATCTTTGCAGTTTTAAATTTTAGCAGTGATTTATATGTACATCGTTATTTAATTTTCGATAATATCCCTTACATTTATGTATCAATGCACACTGAACATTTCTATTATTGGTTTTTGCGCTGTTTCTGTTTACACAAGACAAAGTTTTTATTTTGATTTATATTTGCTAATAACTTCTTATGTTTATTTACTAATTGGAACTTACAAGTTAGTTGAAAATGTAATCGTTGAATATGACAATAATTAAATAATGTTTGGCGAATTTAAAAATAATGCAGCTAAATTAAAAGATTCTTATAAAAAAAAGTAAACTTGTATGAAAGTTGTTGTATTGGTGAACTTAAGTTTAATAGTTAGATAGATTTCTATGTATTGCTGTTTTAGGCAAACAGAGGCACTTGAAAATGATTATTTAACACATCTATTTTAGTTTAAAGTGGCTACTTTTAGTACAGAAGTCTATCGATATAACAGGAGGGCTAGGCACTAGTTTCGGAGATTAGCGCACCCGACTGCCGCGCGCACGTGCGCCGCTGAGTAAGTGCGGCGTTTATTTCACAAACATAACCTGCTCAGTAAATTCATTTTATTCTTGATCAATGTTACAACAAAATCTTTTTATTAGACGTACTTTTAAAGACTTCACACATTTTGGTTAGTAACAAATGTATGTGATTCAGTCGACTTTAATATTTATTTTAATTTTTGCTATTTAATAATGTTATAGACCATGTTACCCATCTGTATTTTATTTGAAATTTTCTTCTTTTTGATCAGATCTTCCACCTTTTACTTTACGATCTTTTGCTTATTGAACTTTATTTCCCGTCTTCAACTACGTCTTCCGGCTTCAATCAATAGATGTATTTCTTAAAACAGTTTGCATTATTTGAACGATTCCATATTCCTGTCTAATGGCGATGACTAAATCTAATTACATTATCATCAATGCCATGAAACTGGAAACAGCTTCTATACATGATGTTTAATTAAAATTTTGTTAACCGTTTTAGATTTTATGGTAAGGTTTTTCATAACGAACTAAACCACAATTTAGGGGATATTTTTAACTTACAGCCTAATCGCAAGTTGTAACATATATTGTTTGTACATTTAATTTAGTTTAACATATATAACAATAAATAATTTTTAATAATTACAACCATTTTGACAGGTAAATTTTTATTATTCTTGAAGCTCTGTTTATAACTGCATGTTCATCGGTGAATGTTACCTTCAGATGAGCATGCGACCCCTGAGGCCGGTACCTGCCGTGCGCTTAAGCGTTAGCAACGCTCATCACATCACTGTTACGACCACCCCCACGCTACGGTGCGTAGCAGATCTCATTTATTTTCATTAAACTCCCCATTTATATCTACTAATGAATTAAGTTTAATTTTTGCTGCATCATTTATATATTCTAATGTGGATATAATCGATTCATTATTAAGACGCAAGATGTTTAAATTTTTTGGTAGTTTACAAGGTGGCTTTCTTAACAGCGTGATTTATTGAGTGGGTTAAATAAAACCAAAAGTAATTTTAAATATTGCTCCTATTATTATCGACGTTACTGTTAGACGATCGGCTCGCCTTTATTAGAGTTTCGTGAACAAAGAGTTACGAATTTTAATCGCTTAAATATTGTAGGTTCACATTGGGTAATATTTAACAATGTAAGCGTAACCTGCTATTACCTTTGATCCCCTCAACGTGGAACAATACCGATCTGAATAATGAGCGTAAATGTTCTCACAAGCCCACCACTTTCGGATTCTGATAATTGGTTCATTTTCAGCTCACAAGGGTGGGCCATTGTTAAACAATCTAACAATAAAAATAACTGGTTCTCATTTCAATTGCATTGATAATGCTTGTTTATTTTGTTGTAATATATATAGAAATATTACGTTGAAAATAATGTTTGAAGAAAATTACAAAATGCTAATAGAGTTGAGAAGAATGTTAGTTAATTTTTAGCAAAGGCGAGAATGAACAATAATATGTAATAATATTTCGTAGCACAGACATGTTTTAAGACGGTTACAAGTGTGTGCTGTGCTTATACGATAATAGGTTTATTTTGTAAGAGAAGAAGTAGTGATGAATTTAATCTGTTAAAAAGTTGAGCAAACAACGTATTTCATAGTAGTAGAGTAGGCCTGAGTAGATTTTGACGGATTTGGAGCGAGCTAATGGCATGTTCTAGGGTGTTTGTTGTTAACTTTTGTCTTGGTAAAAAGCTGTCTTTACTGTATAGCAGAAATATTTGAAATTTTTTTGCGTAGTCAAGCTTAACCACTAAATTGGCATTGCTGCTGATAAGGCTTGCGTCGAAAGCGTGCTAAGTGATCTCGATATCCCATTGACGGGTCAATTCCCATTGAGCCCACGCAGTCCGTCAGCACCGTCGTCTTAATAACTATCTATTTCAAATGTATTTCAATGTGATTGTGCTAAACTCTATTAATTTAGTACAAGTACCTTATTTTTATACAGCGATTAGAGAATGTTTGCGTACTAACATACAGTAATAATTTTTAATTTTATTCTTGTTTGAGATAATATAGCACATTAAAATTGTTTTACCAGTGGACCAGGAGATGTATTATACAGGATCTCTGATTTCTTTGTTTACTTTAAGAACACATATTCATTATTATCATTTCAGCCTACATGATCATGTTCTCTGTTGAATGCAGGTCTCTCTAATAGGACGAGTTAGCAGTAATTACTACGCATGGTAATTTGAGAGCAAGATGCGGCAAAAAAAAAGTTTCTGCACTTTCCGTGGAATGATTTATTTTAAATTTTTTTTTGATACTGTGGATGTAGGGTTTCTGTTTATACTATTCAATCTTTATCTGTATCCTGCACAAAGTATCTACTGGAGTATGGCTTTCTTGTTATGAATTTACTTAGTTTTCCCTTAGCATTACTTAACTCATACTCTCCAAAAATTTAGTTATGATAAAGAATATCACATGGAGATCCGATTAAAATTTAAAAGTAATCCTCACAATAACATAAGCTAATTTAAAAGCCTAATAATATTAGACTAGTAGATAAGTTATAAAAATTAAGAGGATATTCATAGTTGGTAAAGATAGACAAAGTAAGAAAAGATAGCACTCCATTAAGATTTATCTCCGCAAGATTCAACGATAATGCGACTAGACAATTCAATTCGCGGTTAAAGGCAATGGGTTCAAATTCTTTGTTCGGCATACTTCTAAGTAAAGCACTGCCTATAGTATTTAATAAAATTAGATCTTATCATTATTAAACGTTTTTATTGTTTTGTGACTAATTTCGTAATGATATCTACTATGTCATACGGATTAAAATTTCGAAATATGTAAAAATTGTCTTCGATCCTTTTTGTGTAGATTCAAATGACATATTTTGATAAAGATTGTGATAAAGAAATGTCGATCTTTATAAATAAAGTAAGTTTTACATAGAAATATAAAATGTAATTCTGCGTACTAAAAACAATATTTAGAAAGCTTGCACGGAATTTTGTCCATCAGGCACATCGGCTGTACGTAAAGTAAGGTATATTTATACCAGAGGTAGTTTTTTCTCTTTATAAATGCGAGGGGAAATGCGCCGTGATTACTTATATATATATGTTAAAAGCGCTTATGGTATAAGTAAAGAAGCCGACGAGGCGGGCGTAGGAGCCTTAATGTAGTGTCTATGTCGTCGGATAACTTGCGGCTATCGGCCCCGTGCTCCCCAGCTTCAATAATACATGTACTGAATCACAATCAAGCATGCCTTCTGATTATTTTTTATTAATCGCTAATATTTATTTATGTATACGACTATCTTGCACACCAGTTTTTTAAATATTGTTATTTGGTGTCTTACCTATGTAGCATAAAATATAAAATTAAATAAACTTGTTAAAAATATGTGAAATTTCATATTTGGACAAACATCCTCCATAATTATAATTGCAAATCTTCATGGGCGTCTCAGTTTTACAACACTGCCATGCAACGCGCAATCATCTCTTTACAGGTCCGGGATCAATCAAATCTTATCATGTTATATAGGTTATTAATTACTGTAAACATTTATTACTTTAATTATTCTTGACAGTCTTTGTGCAAAGTCGTGAAGTCGTCGCACGCTGCAGAAGGTCAAACTATATCATAATAGAAGAGGACGCGCGAAAGGTTTCTTTTCGATGTAAGAAAATACATATATTATAATAATAATTACAATGCGTACCGTGTTGCGATATACCAGCTTTATAAAGACCTACATAAAAGCTTTTTTAGGCCTGGTAGACATTTCCACATTTATTCAGTAAGAGTATAATTTTAATTGCTACTATAATTAATAGATGGTTAGCGCCTGCAAGTCTGCAGACGATTAACATAGTTTAACAAAGTTTTTAACTAAGTAGTTTCTTTTCGAGTCATTAGGTGAGCTGAACGTAGTAACGCAGACCTTTATTTTTTTATCAGCACGTAAATACGAATACTATATCTGTCGTTGATATTTTCATAACGTTAGGGATAACTTACTTGAGATGGATAACTTTATTTGTATATTATATTATAACCGTACAAACGCGATATATGTTTATAAATCAAAACTGGAACAATAACAGATAAAATAAATCAGAGGCAAACGTATAGTCTTGATTTATTTTCCTTAAAATACGATAAACAACATTATAATGGATATGTAGGGAGTGTAATAGTGAAATGTCTTGTGTAGTACAGACATCGCAGCCTGTCAAAAGCACCCACCCCGTCAGGTGAACTTTGGGTCCGTGACTCAACAGTTACACTAACGAACCGGTGCGGCGCGTGCTGCAATGTGCCCAGTATTATTTATCATTATCTCGCTAGTCCAGATATATTGTTCCATAACGCATGTACCAATATGCAGCTCAAAACAATAAGGTCTAACTCGTCTCGTACCGGACGCAATCTAGTATTGTCGGAATGTCGCTAATGTGTCTTGTAATCTCCCGATCTCTTAAATTTCAAATTTGATAATCCCGAACTTTATTTGTGAATCTTATCAAGATACATAATTTTTTAAACGATATCCGCATTTACAACAAATGAAATGGTACTACTGTATTTATAAACAAACAAATATAGTGACCTTAAAATTCTCTGTCATTATTTAAGATTATTCAATTGTTCTCAAAGGACGTGAACTAATATAATTTATAAACATAAAACGTTAAAATTCTTAAACGTAATTAACAGTTCATAAATGTTCTACTTTAGCACTTTTATATTAGCGAAGTCATATTCAAATGTCAGACGATCATTCTTTATTGTAACGGTAGATAATTGAAGTTCAGTTATTGTTAACACTTTTATTTAGAACAGAGTGTATCAAATTTCTCTCATGAATTCAGAGCAGGTATAAAATTTTTTAAATTGTTACTGTACGGAGATAAGCGTTCTATCGCAGGTGAATATAAATCACCAACGAACAGCGGACTATTGCTAGCTTTTTCGATCTTCCAGCTCACGGTCTATGATTAATATCATTAAGTCCGTTTGTGATACTTATCGATGGTTATTATGTTTCATTAGTCTTGTTAACTAACTGATCCGTCAAAGCGATCCATCAAGGTGTTAAGAGGAATTTTGGAAACAAAAAGTATGTGTAGAGCAGGGCACAAGACGCCGGCGGGAACACCTGCCGTCGATAGGCGATATCCAATCATAACATACGAGGTGTCGATCCCTCCAATTGTATCGTCATTAAATCATCACTAATGTTATGATGTGCCTTGTTGAAGGATATTCAGCGACGCTCTATGGACTTGCGATATGTAAACTGTGTACTCGAAAATGGCGCTTACTGTTTGGTAAATGCAACAATCACAATTATTTCCAATTGATAAATTAACTAACAGAAAGTGAGATTAAAAGTTTCATTTACTTATTGGTGGCAGGTCTCTTGGCGGAGTCTGTCCAGGTAGGTAAAACCGCAACTCCTATTTCCTAGTTCTTGTTGTTGACGTTCGGTTTAAAGGGCGTTGCAGGTAGTAAAATTACTGGAGTAAGGAGACTTCTAGGGACATCTTATGTCTCAAAGCGACAAGTACAATGTGATGCTGTACATATTAAAGTAATTAATGCGATATTGTTATGGGTAGGCATATTATTTACCATCATGTCAACGACTCGCTCTGCGCCTTAGTCAATAGTTAAATGGATATTAATTAGTTACATCATTCTCAAAAGGTGGAATCTTTAATATTTGTGTGTTACAGCATTACGGGTGAAAGACATTTAGCGATTTATGCGGTTGCTTGTATAAGAAGAGTTATAACCGGTAAGTAAAAAGAAGGATCATGTTACGTATAAACATAACTAAAAATCTATTTAGAACTTCCGTCATAAAACAAGTAAAAAAATATTATAGTAATATGTTGGATAACATCGCGTGTATAAGTGTTATGGTGTGGCATATGAGCATCGCGCTCGACGTCATGACAATGTAAAGAGCGATATGGCGCCCGGTCGGGGCGAGTGCGAGTGCCGCCGCGACCGCGATGGCGCCGCGCCGTGACTGGTCAACGGCATCGCCGCTGCGACATTCGAAAGCACTACCGCGAATGCTGATCCAGAATACGCTCTCGACTCAACCTTCATTCGTGTAAACGATGATCCAAAAACGTTAGTCACGACTGTAAGATTAATAATATGTTTTTATGCGCCGTTGTCGCGATTACCGTTGGGGCGACTGAGCCTCGGATGTGTGAGTACACCGGTGCGAAGAAATAGGCTAAGTTTGGAATCACGACGTCGCTACTCAACTTTCGACTGCGACCGCCGCTTAAGAATCACTTGCGAGCTTGCGACAACGCCGAGTTGATCGATGTAGCCCTTGGCATTTGTGAGATATAACTGTAAACTATAGATGACACAGTTAGTTAGCGAGCAGTGTATTGACATGTGCTCGTACAGATTAAATCATCCGGGGCTATTATTTTGAAATATATCGTTTGCGATTAAAGAACCGAACTGTGTTAATTATAGGTTTTACCTAAATTCGTCTACAGCGATAATACATATTGGTATCAGATTTTACATATTTTGTATTACTCTTAATATTGTGACTATGGACTTTATTAGATTATACTATAAAATTCTACGATAATAGAATTTTAATTTGTTCGTTATTAATACATTTTTGATGAACCCTGCCTTCGCCATCATCATTGTCTGGCCACTTTCCCAAATTATTCTGGGTTCGGCTTAGTATGAAAGTCCTCATCTGTACTAGACGTACTGTTAAGGTTTTGGCAATAGTTTTACAGCCGGCC
>DWHU01000517.1:0-18101 GCA_018247975.1 Parides photinus | reverse complement strand
CAACCAATAAAACTAGTTAAATATTGGCTTCACATAATGAATCGCTAGTTAAGATATGTTGCACATGCTAGTAAGAAATGTGTTTAGTTACTCTAGTAATTTACGATAGTGTTGTCCACTTAAATAAGGCTAAAGTTATTTTTGATTATTTGACACGAGATTTTCTTTTATTCTGAGTATTGATTCCTTATAACTTACTTGTGATATAATAAGATAAAGATTTGATTGAAAATATTATGATGTGAAAGAATTTATTTCATTTATCAAGGTAATGAGGATTATTAATTGTAATTATTATATGTCATGGGCGCCACTTAGTTATCTTCACACGATAGTTTTGTGTTGCTCGCATGCAGCAGTTAGCAATGGTAACTCACCAATGGGCAAATTTGGTACCAAGTGCGGCATGGTGTCCCGCAGGTACGTGTAATGTTTGATCGTATGCTCCTCGAACAAAGGCAACATCGTGGTACAATGTTGCGCTGCGTTCAGAATAAGGATCAGCATACACACGTCTGAATGTTCTTTAAGAATTTTATTATTAACAATAAACCTATTATTATAGTGTAACTGATGTACACATCCATTCATAATGTATATTTGCTTTGGTCGTCTCTTTGAGACACCGTACCAAGTTTTTACAGCGTTTACGATCGCTTATATGCTACTTCATATTCAATTAAAATGTTAATTATTTAAAAATATAACGAAATGGTTATTATTTCATTAAAAAGGATACACGCCGGATCTTCGACGTCAGGTTCAGGCATGTCAAAGAACGGATGGACGGCTAGAAGGCGCGACGTCAAGGGTAGCACTAGAGACGCGTGGGAACTTCCCATCCGTTGCACGCAACGGAAAGTCGATCTTTTATCCTAGACATAAATTTTATATTAACTTATTTCAAAAACCATGAAAGCAAAAGGAGAAAATGTTTCTGATGAAAAATTGACGGGCCTAAATGAAGATTCAAGAAGATAAATTAACGGAGAATATTTACTGATACGTATAAATGTAATTAGGTTTAAAATTAAAAGAAAAACAAAACAGAAGCGACTTCATTTCCGTAAAGCAATTGAAGTTTTAACTGAATATTAATTGAATTTGTAAACATCAACTTAAAGTATAGTACTTTTTTTGTTTATATCTTTTTACCTGAGGATACCTCTTGAGGTTTTCTAATATCTTATCTATACACATTTCAAGACACGCCTTTGACGCTACAGTACACGAGCCCAACATCCTGTGCAGTCCTTCCCTGACGTCCATTGAAAAATCCTGGAAATCAAGAATGAAGTTAGATGGGGAGGAAAGGGGGTAACATAAAATTTATGAACAAATTATTAACACAAACAAAACATTGATCAGAAGGTAATTATAACGGTAAGAAAATTTATACATAAGTAAGAAGAAATCTTAGTCATTCTTTATGCACATAAAAGTAACCATCACAATATTGTTTACCTCTAGGGCGCCCAAAATAATCTCGAGCTGATCCTCGCGCAGTACGATATGGTGGGAAATTTTAGTGAGGCTGTTTATAGCCCGCACGCGCACGTCCTCTATCTCGTCGTTGAACATATCCACGAGGAAGTCAAGAGACGTGGTGGCGAAGGTTGAGTTCTCCATCGACAGCTGACACACTGCCTCCACGGCAGCTGTACGTACCTCTATAATAAAAATCAAGAAGTGAAGAATTATTATCTATTACCATCTAATATTTGAGCTTGACAAATCAATGATAAACCCTTTCTAAACATTGCTATTTCATTCAAATACAAAGGCATGACAGAAGTCCATAGCATCTGTTGGAGCTTGATGCCTCTTTCACAAGGAGGGAGAAGACCATGGAAGAAAATAATCAAAATAAAGTTTTCTGTCACTGTGAGCTCAAGCACAATGATGATTAAAACCTAAATGTCTACATGACATATTGCTAGATACTAGTAAATCTTATGCATACCCATAAGCTCGTCTTCGAGACCATGCACAAAGGCGCCTGCAGCACCCCCCGGTAACAACTGCACGCTCTCCTGTTCAACCAACTGACCAGGAGCATCATCTGCCCACCGCCTACCGCTTGCCCACGCTCCAGAACGCACCAGCTCTGCGCCGCGCTCGTGTGCGGTTCGTTTTTTCTTTAAGAACATATAAAACTATTTTTAAAACAACATTTTTTTAAACTAATAATAGATAATCTAAGCTATAACCAAGCAAAATGTCAACAAACTCCTTTTAAACTTTATATTAGCATTGCTGACAAACCACTGTGGTTTTTGTCAATGCTGCCACTTTATTGATTTTTTATTATAAATATTATAATAAATTAAGAAAAATAGATATGTTATACTTAATTGCAAATCTCAGTGGCTTAAGACTATCTAGATAAGTACCAACACAGCAACTATTCCACAAGTAGTAAAGTATAGTTACTTGTTTATAAAGAAGTTCCTTGGGCTCTATAAAAAATAAAATGTAGATGTAACATCTTATATAATAGAGCGTCAAGAATTATATGGTGTCTTGTACATTACAGCATGTATATGTATAAAAATATTACTGCTTATAAAAATCAACTTAAGTTTTAAATACGAAGTTGACAGACTAGTATTATAAATTAAGATAGTAAGTATAACTGAATAATACCTTCATATTACTCATTAGTTGTTTATCCAGTGTTTGCAATAGGAAGCGATCGGACACAGCCCGTGTCTCGCCGAGCAGCGAGCAGGCGAGCGCCCGCACTTGCATGCACAGGTCGTTAACCGCTGAACAAATGCGTATGAAAGCGTCGTCTACCATACGCAGCGTAGTTTCACCATCAGGTAGTGTTATTGTACTGAAAATCGACACAGATTTACATGAAAGCTACTAATTATAAGCCATAATTAAAATTACATTCCTACAAACAAAAACAAAAGATCCATAAACAGAGGGAGTGAAACTAATAACAAAAACTCTAATATTCTGGAATACAGCAACATTGTTACATCAGTGTTTTAATTATGCAGGTTTGAAAAACTCATAGAGTTTTAGTAAAACATCATTAATAGGAAAGTGTATGTGCATTTATTATTTTTTGTAATAGTAATTATAATATGAGTAAATACTCACTTTTCTGGATACTTGTTTCCCAAAAGCCACAGTAGCCTCAAAGCAACTTCTCGGACAATTTCATAGTCATCGGTTAGTGATTCACAGACATGCTCATACAGAGATGCACTCAAAGTCTGACCTCTTTCATGTAAAGTAAGCAGAGATTGAAATGCTTCACATCTCACTCTCGCATCCTTAGAGAAAAAAATTATTACATATGTTTATGTTATTATCCTTTACAATATTTTAAGAAAGATAACTGTTATGTACATAAATAAATTACCTCAGCATTAGAATAATCTCCTAACAGTTTAACAATAGCATCAGCTTCAGCAGTCATCTCTTGAGTTCTGTCAGATTCAGGATAAATCGGATATAGTTCACTTATTAGCTGTAAGCATCTGCACTTTACCGAATGACTTGTATCTTTCAGGTTGTCCTTTGCAACATTAACTAAACGCATCATCAATATCTTGTCATCACTTAATTTTACACCCAATTTCAATAATGTTGCAATGCCTTGCGCTATAACCTAAAAAAATAAATCAAAATTTATATTTTATTTCAAAATTCTATTTCTCTTAGTAGACTTCTTTTAAGAAATGGTTCCTTTTTTAATCAAAGTAAAATTAAATTTAATCAAATTTATAAGGTGATAGGAAACAAGGTCATTGGTGTGTAAGATTTTTAGAATAGGCCTATGCAATAGATATCTTGCTGTTTAATTGCGAGAGTATGTTCCCTAAGCAACACAAATAATCATGAAGCAGGTAAAATATTACTACAATATATAAATAATTGTTACAAGATCAAAATCACCACCGACTAGAAAATTTTTGAATACATTGGCATCATTATTCACATTGCATAATAACTAAGTCAAAAAAAAAAACATACAAAACAATTTAGAGTTGTAGAGTAACCATCGTACCTTATGAGACGTTTCGTTTTTGATTAGGTGTATTGTCTCTTCTATCAAACTGTTTAAGTTTGCACCTGGACATTCTAAACCAATATCACAGAATAACCACAATATTTTAACGCGGACAACAGACTCTTCTTCTGATTGGAAATGTTCTGAAAGTTTTTTAATTGCTTCCTCAACATCTGATTCTTGAAATTGTAAACAGTCAGAAATTCGTAGTAATAATTGAAGAGCTTCTTCACTTGACTTGCATTTCTCTAAAAGTCCCACAAAAGCAGCTGCTGAACTGCCAATCAAAGGCTTCTTAACCAAATGCAGCTTTTTTGATGGCGAGCCATCCTTAAATTAAAACCAATAAATAAGATACAACATTTTAGTCACAATTTAACATTGATATTAATACAATGCAATATTTTATTTAGAATATCAATAGTTTACTCATTTGTACGAAAAGATACCTACTTGAAATGATTTATTATACTCGGCTAATGCCCTTTTTTTAAGTAAAGCAGCCATTTCTGTTAGTAGTCCGAAACGTAACAAGCAATAATACAAAGTATGAAAGTAATCAAAATAAATATCAGCATTCAGTTTGTTGACATCTACAAATGAAACTTTTTATGCCTTGTGTGACATTTGTTGGATAGAGACTCGTAGATAAAAACATGTTGTTTGATTCAGTCCGTAGGAAACCAACAGAGTTCTGGTACAGTACAGTAAACACACTGTTATTATGAAAGAAAATATAATGATACTTATAATATTAAATAAAACAAATATTGTCGCAGTAAACCATAAGCCAACTCACAAAATTGTAAAACCTTTTAATTACTCTTTTTGAGGCTGTATGGTTACTAACCTTAGCGCTTAATGCTAACATTATCAAATTGTCAATACTCGAGTTACTGTCATTTTTTTTGCAACTGAAACTGAAAGGGAAAAGTTCCTTAGATAAGTTTTGTAATAGAAAACGATTAATATTAATTAAAACATTAGATACAATGTTAGAAATGGGGTACTATTATTTCAAACATTAAATATTTATTCATGCCTAAGTTTTGCATGCATTAGTATTAAACCTATACGTTTATTAAGAAAATGTTTTCACACGTAACACACCTAAAAAGCTAAAGAGAAGGTAAGCATATCTTAAAGAGTTAAGGGTCGTTACACAAAATTTAAATAAAAATTTATGTAGTTGTAATTATATATGTGCTATTGCTATGGCAAAGGCTATATTGACAGAATTTACATGTATTGGTGATATTTAATATTTATTTCACAAACTTTATACTGCTTCAAGTTTTACTTAAAATTTTCTGTTAAAGAATTTTTTTATATTAAAATGAAAAATGTAAACTATAAAAAAATATATTAAAAATACTAACTGTCTTTTCCAAAGGGTGATATTGATGATCATTGTTTTGATAAGTGCTCACTGTGACTGTCTTCGTATATATAATTTGTTGTCACATTCAAGACATGTTCTACAAAAGATCAAAATGAACTCATTATATCATAATTACAACTTTTTTCTTATTATTCATGGACTAATACTTCTACCATTTAAGATCAGGTGAGACAGTTACTCTGTATTATTAATCATGTATTAACACACAGGGGCGTGCACTCCTTGTAGGCAGAAAGGCAGTGCTTTACTTGCCATTCACAGATATTTTAACAAAATGTTCGCACATTGTATATCTTGCAACTAGACTTGTCCTGTTGGCATGCTTTCCGACTTAGAGATCTGTCGCGTGGCTGTGGCTAAGCTAAAAATCTATAAAAGTAAAAGTTTGTGTGACCAAGTACTTCGCCGCATACCCAGTGTCATAATCCTGTGGAAGCCACTGTTAACACATAAGTAAATATTTTAATACAATTAAATTTAAAACAAGTATTTTTTTTAGGATGATGGACTCAAGAGAATATTTTAATGTTTCTTATTAAAGAGATATGAATGAATCACAGTTGTTAAAAAGAAGCTGTCTTAGGGAAGGCAGCATAACAATGCCAGTGCCAACAAAAGAATCTCCAGAACACTGGAAAGAATTTGTGTGTGGAGGAGGGTCTGCCTTTTGCAATATACTAATTAGCTATCCATTAAATAAACTCATTTTTAGACAGGTAAAATGAATTTTATTTTTGCAGTAAAAATAATAATCAGATTATCTCATCTTAATATATATAATCTAATCAAAATTTGTTTAGGCCTGCCTTTCTTAGTTCCAAGTATTTGAATCAAAATAGATTACTATTTTAACAAAAAGAAAATAATACTATAGTGTGTAATTATCTCAATTTGCAGACTTACAAAGATGTAAATGATTTCTTATTTGTTTTCAGATGATGCATGGAGTTGAAGCAACATTAGCATTAAGTCAATTGCAAAAAGAAGGTTTAGGTTACTTGTACCGAGGAATGCTACCTCCATTGTTACAGAGATCAATGTCTATGTCGCTTATGTTTGGAGTGTATGATGAATGTCTGCAACCACTACTGCACTACAAATTTAATCCCTATGTAGCTAAATCTATAGCTGGAGTAGTTGCTGGGTGTTTTGAGGCTTCACTCATGCCTTTTGAAAGGTTACAAACACTACTGATCCATCCCAAATATCATAAGGAATTTAAAAATACTGCTCATGCAGGAAGCCATATCGCTAAGCATTATGGAATAAAGGAGTTTTATAGAGGACTTGTACCAATCCTTTTCCGGAATGGCCCTTCCAATGCATTGTTTTTCATCATAAGAGATGAAGTGCAATTACGAATGCCTCGTCAAGAATATATTGTGTATGATAGTTTACAGAATTTCTTAGCAGGGGCTTCAATTGGCGCATTTCTCAGTACATTGTTCTATCCCTTAAATGTTATCAAAATAGCCATGCAATGTGAACTGGGCGGTCCTCACAGAACGATTGCCTATGAGTTCAATTATATTCTACGCAAAAGGGGAGCAAAATTCGCCAACTTCTACCACGGAGCAGTTCTCAATATTTCTCGTGCCTTCCTGAGCTGGGGCATTATAAACGCTTCCTATGAAATTTTTAGAAAATTTTTATACAACTAGTCAAATTAAGATATAAAATATCGTCAAATATATGTTATATATTTTTGTTGAAATTTTAAGTTATAAATGATGTTACTTGTTGAATATGTTGTTGCATACAAACAATTACTCTTTGGCATTTCCTGAGATCACATAAGTACAAACCAATGCTTATTTATTTTGATAACTTGTGATATCGTTTTCAGTTACACCTCTATAACAAGAGTGTATTGCTGGACATTATGTAAAATCAATTGATCATAGAAATAGAAAGTGCCATGTATGTTAATAAAAAGGATGCGCAATATTATCAGTAACTATCATGCAGTGAATCTACATGTTATCATTTACATTGGCTATTACATCGAGCAACAGAAAAATATACAATGAAATCATGAGAATCCCTTTTTTATTACGACTTATTAAGCAATTATCCCTATCCCAACAACAGCAAACTGTAAATATGCGAATTATTGTAAATGAACACTATCAATAATTTATTACTACATATAGAGAATATTAGATATTTAAAGTTATAATTTATTTTGCACAGTAAAATAATTCAAAATGTTAGCAATCAATGTATAAGGCACAATAAAAATTATTTAAGAATGTAACGTTTGTTTCATTTAGCCTTTGTACGTGAACACAATTTTCCGCTGCGTAAATTGTTAATCATCAATGTAGATAAAACTACGTTATTGGCTTGAAAATAGTTAGACTGGTTACTGAAACAACTATGATTTACAATGAAATATATGTTTTTTGCGTTATTCTGGTTCTTATTAAAACTAAGTGGTAAGTTGTTTTAAAAATTAAACGGCTTTATTTTAAATTCAAGACAATTGTAGTCACTACAATAAATATCACAATATCGATGAAAAACTTAATCGCAACTATGGACTTATTGAGTATTGAAGTAATGACTGATTTTCATCAAGTAGATACTTTAAATAAAATAAATATTTTACTTTACTATTGGATACAAATCTGGCCTTATGAAACTAACAACCTGATTCATAGTTTAGTACCACATAACCACGAATCAAGTAAAGAACAAGCTAAAGCCAAAAGTTTTTGATCTTCTAGAGACGCAACGTCCTAAATACAGACAAGATTTTAGACACGAAAAAGCTTTTAAGTCTTACTACAAGTTGCATGCGGCTGCTAATTGGCACAATGCTCGTATCCGTTGCGAGGCTGAAGGGTCCGAACTAATGGTCCCAGAAACTTTAGATGAAGCGGACGCAATGCCTCTCCTCATTACATCGACTCTTACTCGTTATGATGGCGTGTACATGGGCATACATGACTTTTACTCGGAAAGATGTTTTGTCACAATTAAAGGTTGGTGGTTTCGACACTATGATTTTAAACTAAGCAGCATACTTCTTAAACAGTATATTAGTGATTCGAATAAATTTAATAAATTTTATTTACCTTTAGCTGAACCAAATCATACACATACAGCAGTTGTAGAACAGTGTAATTTAATAATAATATAATAAATCTTCAAGAATGCGTAAAAAATAATCTCGTCGTGTAAACAAAAATGTGTTTACTAATTAAAACGAATAACTTAACAAGCAGTCCGTTGCTAGGTAAAGTCGATAAAGCCAATATGACCTTGTAAAAGTTAATTTCTAAAATCGCATTTCTCTTAAGTGAAAGTTTTGTTGATTTTTTGTTATATGACTATTATATATAATAACAGAAGGTTTTAACATCTTTAATAAGGTAGTCAGTTACGAGATTCGATATTGGATTTATTGTGGGAGGCGGAGGAGCCGAAACACGGGGAAGGAAGGTGCGTTGCGATGCGCCGAAACGGAAAGCTTTACGTCCACCCCTGCACAGACCGCTTGCCTTTCATATGTAAAACTCAAGCAGCCAACGTCACTTATTATCAAGAATGTGATACATATGATCCACGTAAATGTCGTATTTTTTTACAACATACATATAATTCTGTACACATACACACAGCATAAAACGCTAACGTTTTTCTTTTGTAGAAAACACCAATGACTTCATCGACCTATTTGCTTTTTAATATGATTAAATATATTTGATTTCGCCCACTTCAGTATTTCGCGCGTCTAACCAATTAAGTGTTTCAAAGACAAAACCATTTTATCAATTACTCAAGTATTTTCGAAAATATGAATATACCCCTTGCGCAGGTTGGAAGCGTGGCTACAACGGGTCCTGTTATATAACGCATGCCGAGCCACAGACTTGGCACGAGGCTCATGGTACCTGTCTTTCCGCTGGCGGATACCTCGTAATACTGGACAGCAGAGACGAAGCTGAATACATACGCGAGCTTTTTAAAAATGTAGACCAAATCAAAACACCGGGAGACTTTGCCTTTTTGGGATTCAGCGATCTTTTCCAAACATACCATTACAGAACCATCCACGGTGTGTTATTTTTATGTTAAGTGGAAACGATGATTGTTAACACGCCTTGTTAATAAACATGGTTACATTTTGTTTTTGTTAAATATAGTTTCGAAGGTAATAAAAACTATCACTAATTATCCATTATGATAACAGCAGTGGCGATTTTAAAAGCGACTCTATCAAATTGCTCAGTTTATACTTATTGATGATCTTGATTATACTTATCCTTAACCAAATAGATAAAAAGCTTAATAGGTATACATAGTTTCCCTCATTATAATACCTAACAGTCTTTTATGCTAAGCTTGCATGATAATAGAATAGCTATGTGCGCCAACTGGGTCCGCCTGGTAAGTCACGGCGTTGATTAACTAACACTTTGGACAGAGCTAAACTATCAGAAAAATTGATAACATTTTGATCACTAAACTGTGTTTTATATCACTTACACTTTTGCTTTATAGGTAACCCTGTTAATAAAATGTTGGACTGGGACCTTAAGTGTCCACAACCGGATGACGAAGGAACTTACGCAGATCGATGCGGCGGCATTCGGCGAAGTGGTCTTCTCTCCACATGGAACTGTGACGTTCCCGCTATATTTTTTTGCGAAAAACCTAACAAAGGGTCATACAAGTTCAAAAGCTTACGACATGAATCGCATAAGCACCATAAATATGTTAATCCTGAAATAAAAAACGAAGGAAAAAGTTATGTACTTTATCTATTCTTTCTTGCGTGGGTGTGGTATGTAATCACTAAACGCCGATCACAGATGTATTTACCTTCTATATTGTAAAGGTACAAAAATAGTAAAATATTTCTCTCCGAATACTCTTATGTACTCTTTTGCTCTTATGTACTGACAGCAACACAGTAATGATGTAAAGTCGCCAAATATATAATTTTATTTATTTATCTATCTAGTATGCACAGAAAAATGTGTGTAAAAACATTATATGGGTATGTAAATAAGCCATCACAGCTCAACAGGACGCTTTATAGCTCTGATAGATACAGATTCGTTGTTTTCTGTCATAAATAAGAGCAAAGGCACTACTAATTATACTAAGACAGTTTTTTTCAAAAAATTTTTATTAAATATATACCCGAATTGCTGATAAGCAAAAACAAAAAAGGAGGAAGTACATTCTGAAATCTAATTACTTACAGCTTAAATTTCGCCGTGACCCAGATGTTTTAGTTCGTAGTATTGATATGGATGGAAAATGGGAAAAGGAGTAAATGAGATTGAGGTTTTAGAGGCCTAAAGTATCAGCAAACTTCTAACTTCAATAAAAATTACAGAATGACAAAAAAAATTAAGTACCTTTTAGGTATTTTTTTAGACTGATTGCTGATAGGCTAACTGATGATGTATATTTTAGACTGATAGGTAGTCCAGGCGTCTTCTACTCCGCGAATTATTGATAAAACTTTACAATACATGTTTGGTTCCGGAATAATCTTTGGGCAAAGGACTCAGTTGAACTACCTACATCCAATTCCTTAATATTCAAAAAATCCTCTGGGCGACTGAAGTTATTTACGTTAAATAAATTCACTTAATAATAAAACGAGAGGGTGAAGTAATAGTTGGATTAAATACTTGATTAGCCATCCGTTTTAAATATAATATGAGTAAAGGTACTAAATAAACAAATAAAATTGTTTTAAAGTATTATTTATTTATTCCATTTAAATTGAATCGATGCCATATTTTTTGTTAGTGTCTATCTTTTTTAATGTATTTTCTCTTTATCCGTGACAACAAAGGGATTGTAACCTTGCATATTTAATTTTTCTAAGGTTAAATCCCAAAATTTTGATGCAACGGCTTGGTTCCTGCATTGTCTTGTCACCATCCACGATTTTCCGCAATCGCTGCAACATTAAATAATTTTTTCTTTAATAAAAAATTGTACTCAAGGTTAAAACTAGAAAATATATATTCATATTATCATTATGTATGTAAATATATAAAACTAGTGCAACATTTTTATTGGCAAGCGTATCACTTACCATCAGGTGAACGTCCTACACGGCACGTCGCGTCGTTACGTCGATTAAATGAAAATTACTTGATTATCTTATATCGGGTCGTGTTAGCGGTTTTATTTATATACCAATGTGTTAACTAATTTTTTTTTAAAAAGAACAGCAAAGGCTTCCTGTCCAAATACTATGTTTTTGCTATTTCCACCATTGGCTATATCTCCACTAACCACCAGATGAACCAGATGTACTAAAGTACCAACAACCCTGAACTTACTAGACCGAGAAACAAATAAAAAAACAACAAAATAAACACCAGATGAAATCGAGGTCAAGGTCACTAACTACAGTAAGAGATTCTAATCGTAAACTTCGCTTAGATGACTACCCTTTTAATTAAATATTAGCATCCAATGCCAAGCCGTGATAGCCGTGGTTACGGACCTCGGCCTCCTAATCGGGAGCCGCGGGTCCGAATCCAAGCGCGTACCAATGACTTTTCGCGTTACGTGCGGTTTAAAAAAATAAATATCACTGGCATAGCAAAGGAGGGTTAGCGACAGGCAGGCGGCCGACTGTAAAAACCATTGCCAACAATCTGAGCAGTGTGTTTAGCACAGATGAGGACTGACACACTGCGTCAACCCCAAAAAAAATTATTACGCAAATGGGCGAGACTAAAAAAAAATTCAATGATGTTCAACTGACCTGTAATGATAGCCACTTTCATCCGCGCAAGCTTCATCGACGGCACAGTAGATAGTGGTCTGGGCGCCGCACCGGGGTGATTTCAAAAACCAGTACATTATATTCTTGTATATCCACGTCGCGCCAATAAATACAGTTTCATCGAGATGTCGACCAAGATCCGTAATGATAGACCCCGGATGAAGACTGTACGTGGTTACATTATTTATGTTGTTTTCCTGAATAAATTGTTAACAAAGTAATATTAATGTTAAGAGTATTTTGTTTTAGGCAATGTAAACATATTTTGAGCCGTGATAGCCGAGTGGTTTGGAGCCCCGACCTCCGATTCGGAGGTTGCGGGATCGAATCCGGCGCGCACCGATGACTTTCTGAGTTTTGTGCGCTTTAAGAAATTAAAAATCACTGGTTTTATCCGCCAACCCGCACTTGGCCAGTGTGGTGGATTAAGGCCAAATACTCTCTCATTATGAGAGAAGGCCGAGTCCCTGTAGAGGGAAAATCCAGAACGCTAAAAAAAAAGCTTTTTTTGAAGATCTTACTAAAACCACCAAATTTAGTTATATTCCAAGGTCTCTACTGTCTGGTTCGAACTTATATACCAAACTATCAAACACAATGTAGTAATTTTATAATAATCTTAATTATTATTAAACAGAAGTGAGGATTAAAATAATTAATCAAAACGTAAAAAATACCTTGAAGTTTCTTTTTTTTTAATATTTTTTTAGTATAGTCATTTATTTTAAATATGTAAATTATTATAACACATAACTGAACTTTGTAATATATCATTGAAACATACAAACCTTAAGCTTCAAGTCCAAAGCCTTTGTAAAAAGAATGTTTGCACATTTGCTCGCGCAATAAGCTTTTACAGGACCGTACGACTTCTCTACATTTATATCATCGAGGTCGAGATCGTACACTGAAAATCTTTTTTTTGTTACTCTTTAAATCTGAATCTGTACCAACTACCTAAATTGAAAACGGAATCAAAACCAGAATTTTCTTTAAAAGAGACATCTTAAAATGATCATCGATCTCCTTCATTTCACAAACAAAAAGTAAGTTACAAATATCAAAGACGTGATCGCCTAGTGGTTTGGGGCCCCGGTCTCCGTTCGTAGGTCGCGGAATCGAATCCGGCGCGCACCGATGACTTTTCTGAGTTAAGTGCGTTTTAAATTGAATATCACTAAACATTACTCTGAAAATTAAATATCACTATCTTTATCCGCCAACCCGCACTTGGCCGGCCTGGTGGATTATACCCTAAACTCTCTCATTACGAGAGAAGGCCCCGAGTCCCAGCAGTGGGAACGATAAGAGGACTGAGCAAAAAGAAGTATAAAAAGAGCTAGAGGAAAGGTGGTTAAATAATTTTAAGAGCAAAAGTAGGAGTTGAACCGGTGATGATTGCTTGATAGAACTGATGATTAGGCGGAGACGTAAAATGTGTTGTACCTAGGTAGGTATTTTTTATATCTTACAAACGTTTGCTAATGAAGATACATTCACGATTCTTGCAGGAACACTTTCAATTATACGCGGCAAAAGAAGAAGTGTTAACAATGCATGTCCGAAATGGTTGATTCCTATATGCGTCTCAAAACCGTCAATGGTTCTGTCTTCTTGACACATCATGACACCGGCGTTGTTAATGAGAATATTGATTTGCGACTCATTTTTTAATACCCGCGAAGAGAATTCTTGTACCGAACTCAAACTGGACAAGTCCAGCGGTTCAATCACTAATGAACCATTATTACTATCTCCGGCAGACTTAATTATTTCTTGCTTGGCCGCGTCAGCTTTCTCCAAGTTACGACACCCCATAATAACCCTAGCACCTGAAACGGGACACAAAATCATTACTTCTATTCTAGTTTGCTGAATTAGAGACATCTAATTATAATAATAATAAGTCTTTATTTGAGGCCTTGTAAGCCCATAGAAAAACTTATATTATTAGCAATAACAATACTAATACTAAAAACAGTCTGTTAAATTTATTGTTAATAACATATTATATATGTACGGGGATAGAAAGAATTTTATCTAGTTCCTCGTTTAAATTCAATAAAGCGACGAATAATACCGAACCTCTTTTGTACAAATCTAAAGTAGTTTCTTTTCCGATTCCTGTGTTTGCACCTGTAACTATTACTGTCTGCCCATCTAAACGGCGCCCACTTTTACACCATCCGCTAATGTAGTCCATTATATATCTTTAATTTCTGCAACTAAATATGCTACGTCTTTATTTATTTACCTGGAAATATTTGTCAACTTCTGTGTAATAGCTTCGCGAAGCGAAATAATAAAATCAATAGTATAATTAAGGTGACTTGCATTTGCAATTAAGGTGATTGAGAGCTAGACTTTTGTACATTTCATGGCTATCTTACAAAGCTATATAAAAAACCAAAGCAATATTTGCAAAAAGTGAACGGGCCCAACACAAACAGCAAAAATTCTGAAATTGCGAATAATATACATATTTTTTTTACTTTGCATTTTTAATGACAATAAAGCGGAACTTGTATAATTCTGTTTGGCCATTTCATTATTAACTCCCTTCTATTTTTGTTTCATTTAACAACATGGTAACGTGTGTTATTACCATGTTGTTAAACCAAACACGGAGAACTTGTTGCATAAACACGTAACAAAGAACAAATAAATGTGTCCTTGTCTGCCTAGAGATAATTGCAACGTAGTATGTGCAAAATATCAAGTGCCTTAAATCAAACTTTTTTTAAACAACTAAATGATTTTTTTTTTATTGGCTTAAATCGAAATACCAAGACTGTTTATAATATCGAATTTAATATGTATTTAAAGAATAATACGTTAATGTTTAAATAAAAACTATGCCAGTGTTAAAACATACATCAGTAAAATGTAGTAAAGAAAATATAATAAGAAAACGAAAAAATATTTATAAAATTTCCATTAATTAAAAGAAAACAATCGTACACACATCAGTATTTCGTACAATTCATCATTATGGGGTAAGACAATTGAAATTGGAAGCAAAAGGTTAAGATAAGTTTTAATAAATAGTTTTTGCTTTGTAATTAACAACTGAAAAAAAAACAGAATATTTTTCTTCAAATTTACCTTTACAAATAGAGAAAAATCTCGGATACTTTATAAAAAATAAACGTCGTCATGGGAAATACAAAATTTACAGATTACAGTGACAGGATGTATGATATTATAATAAAAAATTAATATCAGTCCATAAGTTAACTTTTCATACACGCACACACCTTTCACCGTATTACTACACTGTACTCACTTCATGTTTATGAGAAATGTTGCTTGATAAAGGACATAAACCATATAGGAATGCCATTGACAATCCCTTCAGAAACACTTTCAGTCTATAATAGATCCAAATTTCGAAACAATTTTGGCTTTTAATATTAAATTAATTTATGTTTTAGTATGAGTTAGTACATGTTTCAGATGCACACAAACATAAAAATTTCTATAAAACATCAAAAATGTAAGTCGTTTCCATTTGGATTTCAAATGGGGTCAATCGAAAAAATGCCGGGACTGCTGTTGATTCAATAGTACAAGTAAATAATAACATCAATTTTATAACTTTAGGTTTGTTGCCTGATAATGTTTGCGATTATTATTCATTCGTGTGCTAGTTGTCATAATTTAGTTGTGTTTACACTATATTATCATTATTAAATCTTTGAGCACATCAGCATTAATATTATATTTAAATGATTACAGTACAGGAGTATGCTAAACAAATGTTCTTCTATTAACGCCCTGCTCGTTTTTATCCAAAACATCATCATTTCTTTTAGTTCCATATTATGTTTCTTATGACGGCTCGTAGTGTGTCTACTCGCCTTTTTTGCGTCATTAAAATCGTACCCCTACCTCCTCCTTCATAAAATGTCTCTAACAACCTCTATAAAATCGTGTACATACAAATATTTTCATAAATCAATAAATTTAAATTAAAGTTATACTTTCTAAAGCGCAAAATCGGATCCTAGAGAATCACAAAATATTCAAATTATTGTTTTATTAATGAACTTGAAGTACAATACGTACAAACTTAGTATCTTTTTGGAATCTGTGCATAGCCTAAACTTAATACCAAGGCGTGTAATGCACTAGAACTACAGTAGGACATTTCTGCTATATTCTTCACTTAATTTTTTTTTATAGCCCACTGAATATCCCCACTGTTGGGACTCGGGGCCTCCTCTCCTAATAGAGAGAGTTTTGGCTATAATCCACCACGCAGGCCAAGTGCGGATTGGCGGATAAAGCCAGTGATATTTAATTTCTTAAAGCGCACATAACTCATCGGTACGCGCCGGATTCGATCCCGCGACCACTAAATCGGCGGTCGCGGTTCCAAACCACTCGGCTATCACGGCTATGAAAATGTATAAATCTCATAGTATCGTACTGTGTCAAGGTATACAAAAATATGTTTTAGATAGATTCTCTATAATATTATTGATATTTAATAAGTTAGCAACACGGGAAAATACTTCCTGCGATGATTTTGGCTTAAAAGACATGTATCCAAAACCGTTACATAAATTAAAAAAGTAAACGTCAGTGTCTGATACCGTATGCATTCAATTAAATGAACCGTTACTTTTTGTTATAGTTGAGAAGTAAAAGACAGTAATTTAAAACCATGCCTTTTTTCAGTGGTAGATGCCTAAGTACATCAAAACTAATAGGAAAAACAGCTATTATAACTGGTTGTAATACTGGGATCGGCAAAGAAACCGCATTAGATTTTTATAGAAGAGGTATTCTTATCTACTTTAGACAATACTAACAGGGACAAAAAAATTATTTAATTTTTCATAACGTTTAAGGTGCTCGAGTTATATTAGCATGCAGAAGCATGGAAAAAGCTGAGGAAGCAAAAAAAGAAATTGAAGAAAAATGCAAGGAACTTGCTGATAAGGGCGAATTGGTGCTAGAGAAATGTGACTTGTCGTCTATTAAATCTATTCGCGATTTTACTCAAAAAATATTAGAAAAAGAACATAAAGTTAACATCTTAATAAATAATGCAGGAATTATGATGTGTCCTAAAGGAGAGACAGAAGACGGATTTGAAACACAATTCGGGACTAATCATTTAGGTCACTTTCTTCTAACAGTGCTTCTTCTGCCACGCATTAAAAATAGTACGCCTGCAAGAATTGTTACTGTATCATCTAGAGCACATATAAGTAAATGCTATAATAGTCTTTCATAAAATATTGCTGTTTTATACTTAAGTAATATCATGTTTTTATTTCAGGATATGGTATAAATTTTGATGATTTGAATTATAAAACAAGGCCATATAATGCTATGGAAGCATATTCACAAAGCAAACTAGCTAATGTGTTGTTTTCAAGAGAACTGGCAGCCAAACTCAAGGTTTTATTAATATTCAAACTAGTACTTTTTAAAGTGCTCAATAAATTTTAATCAGGTTTAGGTAGCAGCTTCAATTTAATTTATTAAAATATGGTTAACAAAGTTGTGAATAGTTGTGTCACTAGCACTTTCTCTTCTTGACCTTTAAATTTTATGAGCTTCAAGTTTTTCTAAATGAAAGCAAAATTTTTTATCTTGAAATTGTCATGCCACTGTCATACTACACACTGCAATGTATCCATCCATCATTTCTAATTGATTCTCCTTTCCTCCTGGTCATCATATTTTCGTCTGTTGTGTATGTATACATATATCACATATAATTGTCCTATTACTTCAGTCTAGAAAAGTAATTAAAACAAAGCAGATCTCAGTTTACTGTTATACTCAATTTCACCCATGTGCTAACTCAGTGCTAGCAGAATGGAAAGGATTGAAATATCAATGCCAACTCTTACACTTTCATTTTGCTCACACAGGAACATAAC
>DWHU01000516.1:0-18105 GCA_018247975.1 Parides photinus | reverse complement strand
TGGTTTCAGAGTGAGGCCGTGGTATCACACCGGTCGAGCCGGCCCATTCGTGCCGAAGCATGGCTCTACCACGGTATAGAATTAAACGGTATAAAATTTGTAACATACATATATATTTTGGCTTTATCCTTTAAATTATGACACCTTTGCTAATATGTTCTAGATAGTTCTCAAGTTCTATTTAATAGTATGTGTAGTAACCGTCATGGTGAGGCATGAAAGAACCCCTAAGAAGGTTCTTAGGTTCCTTTGAAAGGCCAGTGATTGCTTATTAATTGTATATAAACAAACATAATTAATTGTACATTCTATATCAAAAGCCTATTTATCATTCATATATTCAAAGCCATTATTTATTGCCTATTTCACATAATGAAATCTAATGAAATGTAATGAATCATATGATCAATCGTTCAACTCGCCTCATAGCCAGAATGTAGATTTGTGACTTTTGGGCTATCTTTTTGTGAGATAAAACCTTTAATCCCAGCTCTGGTAACATAAAGAGGTCTGTGATGTAAATAGAAATTTAGAAATTAAAAAAAAAAACGGCATGTATCTACATCATTTAAAAGAGATGAATGTAAAAGGTATTAGAATGGAGTATGAATGAGAAAAGAAGAAGAAAGAATGATAAGAGAAACGGAACAAAAGAAGGAAATGACATACATTTTTAAATCTTTGTAGATTTAAGAAATGACAGAACAAAAAGCATAAAAAAAGGCCGAAGCGAAGTTCAACAACGCTGGGAGAAAAATAAATAATAATAAAAAAGAGGGCTGCTAATATCAATGTGGTGTATTAGTTGCGTATTGATTATTTAACAGTTCCCTTATGTACACAGTAAATAAGTTTACAATGTTCTTAAAAAAAAATTATAATCTCTAAATTGTTATCAATGGAAAGAAATGTTTAGTAATTTTTAACATTATTACTAACATTTTCCTTAGATAATTACACATTATGAAAACATTTCAAATAGTATTGGAAGACCATCAAAAAGGATGAAAACAATCTAGTGAAAGTCACAGGCAACCATCAGATATCATTGGTACAAGACTGTTAGGTTCGGACGTCAATGTTTAGCAGCAATTAGGATGTCTTTAGTAATAATTTTTACAATTTCAAATCCTCTGACTTGTGTCTTAGTCAGTATGTCATAACACAGGAGATGTATCTAACTTATAATTTATTTTTCAGAGCGATGCTGGTTTAACTGGTCGCAAGATAATCGTAGACACGTATGGCGGCTGGGGAGCTCATGGAGGTGGTGCGTTCTCTGGCAAGGATTTCACTAAAGTTGACCGTTCTGCTGCTTACGCTGCGCGCTGGGTTGCAAAGTCGCTGGTTCGAGCGGGTCTATGCCGTCGCTGCATGGTGCAGGTATATGTTTTTATTATGTTGTTCCATGTACTCTTCCCACCGCATGAACTTCTTTACAAATAGATGGCCAAGGTATTATTTGTGAAGAAGTCTATTGCACTAGCTGGGAGTTAGTCATATATTTCTTACCTCAATAGCTATTTCTCTACAGAAAGTTAAGCTTAAATAGTGATAAAATCCATGGTGCATTTTTCTTTTTTGAATTTGGCAGTTAATTCTTTTATTTAAGACTGTGTTGTTAGGTACCCAGAAACCTATTTCCATCATCACATCATTTTAATCAAATATTTCAAATCATTGTGTGCTGACGGCACTAAAGATAGTAAAAATGAATGGAGTAACTAGACTTTGCATCTTGTTGCATAACTGCAAACACATTATTGAGTAGTATACATCATCCTATAATCACATTATAGGTTGATGTATCACTTGGTATTAGGCAAACATTGTGCTTGTTTTATCTCTTTGGCAAAAAATGAAGTCCATAGGTCATGACAGTTATTGTTTTGTAATAAAAATGATAATTCGCAGTGTTTATTTTAAATGATGGTTACAGTTATATAATTATTGAATTGAATCGTGAAACTATGACTAAATTTTTCCTCCTCTATCAGTCCTTTTGCCAAAATTAATGATGACTTAGGAGACTCTCTTGTTATTCCTGAAGTAGCAACAAGTGTTCTTTTGACCATTAGTCAAATTAGTTATGTATATGAATACACATTAACCTTTACAAGTTTTTAACCATGTATGTATTAACATTTTGAAAATTATTTATATTCAAAACTTAAGCTTAAATTGGATGGATAGATAGATAAGGCATATACAACTTTGTTATATCTCTGAATCCACTGTTTTTTGGATAGGTGTTCCGGCACCATACTTTGAGAGCAAATGAGCAATACAATTCACTCCTTTAAAGTTTACCACGCATAGTACAAATCAGCTGGTATATTTTTTTTTAAATCAATCAAATGAAAAATGTGTTTATTCAAATTAGATTCCAAGGGAAAACTGTTTAAACATAAGGTTGAGATTGTACCACCACTTTCCATTACAAAAATTTGTACCTGTTACTGTAAATTACTTTTTTGTTTTCTAATTTTAGGTTGCTTATGCAATTGGTGTTGCTGAACCGCTGTCGATTACAGTTTTTGATTATGGCACATCGCACAAGACCCAACAGGAGCTGCTATCTATTGTTCAGAAGAACTTTGACCTCCGACCAGGCAAAATTGTTAAGTGAGTGTGAGCCCCCAGCGCTTTAAATCCTTAAAATTTATGTCCTAATTGCATTGCAAAAAGATTGGATTCATGTTGGTTTAGTAGTTCAAATAATATGAATAGAAAATTAAAAATTCTAATGTTTTACAGAGAGCTGAACCTTAAAGCGCCGATATATCAAAAGACAAGTACTTATGGTCACTTTGGACGAGAGGGTTTCCCGTGGGAGAATCCGAAGCCACTCATCGTAGATTGACTTGTGAAGGGAGCACATAGAATATTGTAAATATTCCACCAGTATATTTTTAGGCACTTAATCTACGTGTGTTTTTGGTAGCGAGAGCAACGGAGATTTTATCGCTGATGTCTCTCTATAGGCTATATACAAATAACTCATGCGAAGTAATCTCGCGAATGAAACTGCCACTGGTCTTGCGACGGTTGCGCAACGGTTGCATTTGCGCGATTCAGTGTATGTTATTGTTAAGTATTCGTTAGTTTAGGTGCGTAGGCGTAACGGTGGCCGACATTACTGAATTTGAGTTAGTTCACGGGTTTCAATGTAAGGTCCTTTAATTCAAGACGCCAATTGTTTCCCCTGTAAGTTTTCATTTTGTTTCTTATTATGTATTGAATTTAACCTTATGACCATATTTTTAGTAGTTTTTAAAAATGGCGACTTGAATTATGGACTATTAGTAATCTCAAATGTTTTTCCGAGCTTTAAGTGCTATCTATATCCAGATATGGTAGACTACTACCCTAATCGCGTCACAGTGGAGCAAGTCAGTCGGTGGATTATTCCTCGATTGGGTTCGATTCACTGCAAATGTAGTACTGCGTGATGAGGAAACTTTTTATGTTTATAATGAATTTGTTTTAAGTAAGTGTCAGTGAATTTGCTCCTATTTTAAAAAGTTAGGTAATTAATAAGGTGTCATCCTTCATGCAGTGCAATTTGTGTTGTGTTTCTGAAAAGGATCATAGTGGAAAAGAGCCATTTTGAAAACACACCGACGCGTTTAGGGCGGTAGTGTGAAATCTACACCGCCTTTAGGCACATTGGTAACTTGTCTATGAACTTAGAACTAAAAACATAAAATTAACTAAGACGTAGGGCAAGTAGCAAACGATATAATTATATTTTTAAAACTATTTCGACCGGTCAAAGTTTCTATTTAACTTGCTGTGGATTTTAAATTCGTCAAAAATGTGAAATTTCAACTTATAATGAATAAATGGAAAACACATCCCATCGGGATGAAGGAGTTCGTTTTCTCATTCCTTATCCTTAGTCCTTTACACACACATTGCCCTAAGTAACGATAACATCGAAGGCTAGAACTTGAAGCGTGCTCGACCAAAATACTGGCATCTTATAGGGTAACAATCATAACAGTGATGTTGTTGTAGATTCATAATAAGGGGGTATCCAGAGGAGGATTCACATCAATACTACAGACTACCAAACCATGGATTAAAAAAAAATGTTTAAATAATGAAAACTGCGTCTAAAATCATAAAATTTCAGAACAAATGTTTAATTTTTAATGTCTTGTAGCCACGAAGACACTAATGTCCTTGCAGCTTGTTGAACTCTAGTCATCTTTATTGTGTCCGTACTGAGCCAGCCTTGCATGTCGAAACAATGCGACGCTCTGAAAAAAATTAGATACGCGAACATTTTATCAATCACAATGGAGCTAAAAAAACTTCTAACAAAAAAAACTATCGTTTTTAAATACAACTGGTCCAGGGGGTCAAAAACAAGGTACACATATATTCTTCTTTTAACAATACTGTCGCTACTTACTAATAAACCAATGTATTTCAGTCACTACAGCACTTCAAAGTCAAAACACCATTTTAACACAGCTTATTAATAGAAATAGAATTTCTTGGTTGCCAAAACGAAATGGTGAAGATTCGTGTGTGGCCAGAGACCGTCTAAGTAAGAACCACCGTGTCTATTTCTGCTGCTAAACAAGTTTGCAGGAATTGCTGTATGAAAGGCGAAGTACCTAGCTAGTTATGTAACGAGAGTTAAAATTTTATATAAAAACGACGAGCACAATGTGGTACGTAAGTAGACTGGCGTATCCATTACTATCAGTTGAATGTCTCTGTGCTTCATTGACTAAAAATGATGCATCACAAGTCCATAAATTACTTCGCAGGAATGCATGGAGAAGACTGTTATACTGCGCCGACCCCAAATGGAATGGGCAGGGCTATGATGAAGTCAATAAATTACTTACCTCGGGACTGTGTAGGTAGGGGAACCTTCTTTTAAATCTCGTTCATGAACGCCAAGAGCGTGCCAAGGATCAATGGCTCCGTGGATATTGATTGTTCTATTTACGTCTGGTTTTAAACCTCCGAATATCAAGTTAACTCTATCCACGGCGTCGTATATAAACGCCTCGTCAAACCTGCGATATTTTAATATAAATTTAACTGAATAATGCGCTTATTAATCGTCTAATTTGTTTCATAGACATTGTTCTTTTAGTTGCTTTATTTTGAACTCTTATAACATCTCTCTATTCAACTCAGTTGAGAATCATTTCCAGTGTCTTTCAGTGACCAGTATAATACGATGCTGTTCATCCTTACCTCATTTGGTACGAGCATTCTACCCCGCGTGAGACTATATGTTTAATATTATACTGTCAGTCATAATGTAATCAAAGAAATTGGTGTTACCTTTTATCATAAACCCGCTTACAGACTTCGGCATAAAAATTTACATCGAGCCACTTCAACGGATCGAATACTGTGCCAGATTTTGGTGCTATTTGGAAATAGCCGTATTCTGTACATGTTTGGTAGTACCATGCTCGTGCTAATATGTATAAAAACGGTCTTAGTTACAATATCATCGCAAAAATTGTTAATATAATTTTAAATAAATGGTACTATTTTTATAAAAACAAAATACGTATAAAATTTTGGTTAAAACTTACAGATAGAAGTGACATTGTAATTGTTAAGAAAAATGTCATAGCTAACGGACCAGCAGTTCGGGCCCAGATTTTGAAGTGCAGCAATGTATCCACCAATTTTCTGCATAGGAGTTACTCCTGTAGCAATACAATATTCATCTATTATACTGATTATTAATATATTTTTATTGGTTTCTATCACTAGACACCATTCACGTAGGTCTCATGTCAATGCATATTTTCGCCTCTAAACAAAAGTATGAGTATTTCACCTGCTAACATTCAGAACTAGGTTGTTATTTTATTACTGATGAAAAACCGTAGATCCAACTATGTAATATATTTCAAGGCTATATGCACTATATAGCGCAGTATACAACATTTTAAGTAGCATACATCAGGCTCATCCTTTAATTAATATCTCATCGGTAATAAAAAAAGTATTCACGTACTATAATCTCTTTTCCTATTAAGAATTAGAAAGAAAAATAAAATTAAACACCGGTGTATACAGAATTTAAGAATGAAATGAATTCAATCTTCTCTTAATGTGGTGAAAGGCAAGAAAGAACGAATGGAAACATATACACTACTTTTTGAATAATGGACACCTATAATACTTCAGAATTTTCGGGTCATAATGAAAACCAAATACCTATATCGTTTATATAACGAACAGTACCTACTTTTTTATTTCATTATTGTTGATTAAGTATTTAGTATGCAGAATAAATATTATTAATTTAAGATGTACAGGTATAAGTTATTATTAAGGTTACCGTAAATATCAGTCGCGAAGTTATTGCATATCCCCAACAGAGTGCCTGGACGCGCCTGTTGTACTGACGTGGAAAAGGTCCAAGTTATGAGGCCGGAAAAATATCCAAGGTCCAACTCGTTTTCATAATTCAATGGCCCACATAGTCTTTAATAAAAACAAGTAAGCTATGATAATTTTTTTTAAAAGAGCTTAACAATTTTTATTGTTGTTATAAATTAAAACAACGCCAAGGCCGTCATGAAAGATAATATTTGCACGATTTTATTGATTTTGTTAATATAAATAAGGCTAGACTGTTGCTTACTTATAAGCTTCTTCTATTGACCGCCGGCCTGTATCGGTTTGCATGGCTGCAACTGTATCAGCTATTCCCTGTTTTATCGTTGATATACATTGCTCGCCTCCCTCTGATAAAAACGCCTCGTGAACTACCTCCAAATATTCTGTACACAAAGAGATAAAAAGCTTACAAAGTATGACCTATGAACTTATAAAGTATATAGTAAACGAAAGATATGGGAAGAATATTTATTCTTACTCCGACAAGACAACTAAAAGAAAAAAAATTACTTGAAGAATGATTTCCACAAAATACCATATTATCGTATGATGATAACGCATTAGCACATCTAACAAGTACAAAACATATTACCAGTATAGTCAACTTTCGCTTTAATCGGACCACTTGAAGCAACTACTCCTTTAACTAAATGAGGATACCGCTGTTTAAACCACAACGCCATATTTGCAGCATAAGAGCCTCCGTAAAGAATAATTTTGCTGTCCGCAAATCGTGGTTGCCTTTTTAGTTCTAAAATAAAATAGGCAAGATCTGCTAACGCTTGGTCTACATTTAAGTACCGCAAGTTTGGTGTCGTGAATTCCCTGTAAAGAGTAATAATTATTTATTATATTCTTTAGCTTCATCTTCAGAAAAGAATAAGAGTTTAATTTTACGTACGTGTAAGGTAAAGTCTGTCCATAATACCGATGTTCAGTATATATTAGGTAGCCACTGTTTTCTTGTGCCATCATATACATATTTCCCGCTAAAAGCCACCCCGGTGCGATTGCCCACTCACCGCCCACCATTATAAAAATAGGAAATCCATTTCCGCCAAAGAATTGTTCATTGAACATAAAACGCTGAAACATGAACATGATCAAACGATGTGAAATTTATACGAAAATTGTAGCTTTTTACATTATTTTTGCGGAAACACCAAAAACCGGGTAACAAAAACACTTTTTAACAACGTTTTGGTATTTATTAATATAGAGTGCAAAGCTACAAACCATTTGAAACGTCGCAGAATTCTGTGGGTCAAAGTGATCGATGGGCATGGTTACCCAGCTTTGGAGAACAGTTCTCGTATGAAGAGATCTTACTGACTCAGGTGGCTGCAAGTCTACTCTTATTGGCGGCTCCAGTACACGTATTTCACCCCATGATAGCGACAAACACGACGCTAACACAAGACTAACAATCTGAAAATTTAACAGAAGTTGTATCAATCTTGTATAAATTTGCTCATAATAATGTAATAATGTTAAGTATAATATTATTGTTTGAACCCAATACCATGATTGGTAAATCTTTTTAAGATGAAAATAAAGGAATAAAGAGAAATTTATTTATTACCTTTTTAAACATTTCTTTGTCAAACGTAATTTCTTATATTAGATCCAAATAGTTCTAATAATATGTACCTTAATATTTACCATTTTTACTTAAAAAGTGTAACTTGTCTCCGAAGTCACGTTTAATTCTCGACTAAATGATAATATTATTGCATGTGTTCAATTACTTCTATTGATACAATCTGATAAAATAAGCGAATATAAGATATCTTTTATGATAGGCAATAATAATTTCAAATTGAATGAAAAACATAAAAAAATTTGACTTTACTTATATTATAAAATATTTCAAAACAACTATACAAGACGAAAAGTAAATAAAAAATACAGTGTAATTTAAAAGAATTTAGACATTTGTGTAATAAAAAACTATAACCGATTATTATCAAAACAATCATTAATAATCGATAATCTTCAATTCTCTGTCGTTAAACTACTTAGAGTTGTACGTATGTAGAATACAAGCATATTTAGATAACAATTTTGTTATCAAGAAAAAAATTCCTAGACCTAAATTTTGATGATATTACAACTAATTTATCAATTATTTATCAGAGAAGTACAAACAGTTAAACGTAAGTTTTGTTACTTTTTGGTTCAGAACAACATTAAAGTGCAAGCCTTCTTTTTCGTTGTTGGTTAAAAAGTAGGTCAAAATTATGGACATCAGTTGATGATCATACACGTATGAGTCATGAGTTTGTATTGTGAGTCAACGACCAATTTGCGACCACTTCGGAACAAATTCTTTAATTTCGAAGAAACTAGTCCATAAAAATCGAATCATGCGATCTTTTTAATATTAATGGCATATTGAAAACGTTTTCCTTATATCGTTTACACACATTTTAATTTATTTTTGAATATTTTTTTGATTCAATTCAATATTAAAATATTTTTTATTGACGCAAATAAATGTTGCTTAGGTATTTTTCAACTTACTTTGATTATAAAACAGCACGTTTATTTGATTTAATAGAAAAAACTAAGTACGTAGTCGCATGCTTTGTTAACAGGGAAACACAGAAAGGGTTTTCATAGAAATACTATACTTAAAAATTTTTACATACACATGTTTTCGCATAAACTGATGTATTTGCATATGCCGTATATAATAAAACTTTCCGGCTCCCGGTAAATTTCTCGCAGTATTAAAAAAAATACAGAAGCTTTACTCTATCTATTAGATAATAAATATTAACGATCATAGTAAAGTACTTACTATTCTTAATAGCAATGGTTTGTTTATACATTGCAAAATAAAGACTAAAAAGATAAATATGCTTCGCATGTATGATGTATTTTTTACTTTACTTGAATGTTATGTGGTATTCGCATACTAATTCCAACGATAGTATATAATAAAACTTTTTTTTTAATACAATGGGGACACTGCGCTGCATGCGTCGCAACACGTTCGTACGGCTCAGCTGCAGTCCAGCTTATACACACAGCCACGAAAGTTTTCTTGTAATATAATAAAACTGCAATAAGTGGAATTCTGTAAATATATCCAAAATTCTTTCAATAATGAACAGTTTTAATATAATAAAACAAAAAAAAAATTAATACGCCTCCAGGGTAACCCCGGTTAAAAGAATAAAGTATTAAGGTATCGTTCAATTTCATGTAAAGTTCAACTAAAATGTAAGCCTGTTGCCTATTAAAACGTATATATAATACACTTGTAATTATAATTTTTACTATGTTATTTATAAATACGTTCGGAAATATGAGACGAGCTGTACTTTCTTTTGATGAATGATACCCACATAATTCCAGTAATTGCCATTTATCGGTTTCGACTTCTTCGCAGGAGCAGGATATCTATAGAAATGATAGCTCATACAAAAAATACATAAACAACACGTCCAATAGGCAAAATTAGTATTGTTTTTAAAGCATCATGATTCGATGTAAAATTACTTTCGCGACAAATATTTAACAATGTAGAACTTTTGTAAATTATTAATTAAAAGTAGATTTTTCTCTAACATAATACTTTAATAAATATTCAAAGCACGAAGCTTTCCCCTTAAGCAATATAAACAGAATAAAACCATTTTACATTGTATGTAAATCGAGTTAAATATGCGCGTTCGTTACACTCAATTTATGTAGCTGCTTTGTACATAGTAAAAGAGGGTTCGCTTTCTAAAGCATTACTACTTGTTTGTACCAAAATATTCCTGCTAATTGTCCTCTCATTATATAAATTACACATATATCATTTTGAACTTTTCAAAGCGGCACTGATGATGGTTTGTTCGGACTGGACTGGGCTATGTAAGTAGGTATCACAACAGTAGTCGTTTTATATCATCATACAGAATTGTGTATATTTACGCTAGTGATATTATTGTTTTAACTAAACATATATCCCATTGTATTACAGAGTAAATATCTTAACTGGGGCCATATTGTTAGCGTCACATTTACCTTCAGGTGACTATTAAAAAACGAACAATATATTTGTAATGATGGGTTGGGAACATTAAAGGATGGCGGGTGAATAGCATCATATTGACCAGAGTGGTATCCGGTACAAATTTTTTTTAACGGGAATAGTTATATAAATTGACACAAAAAATTGTTTATATTTATTGATAATATTTAGGTATCACTGCTTTAATTTAACGCAAGAAATATTAATGAGTACACACTTTTCAACATCTTTTCTTATAAACTGTTAAAAAATATGTTGTATTGATTTTATTTGTCACATTTTTTTCTCTTATAAAGAAACACGTTATATTTAAATTACAAACGTATAACTACTTTTTGGTAAACTTCAGCATTTGTCGCCGTATCGCCTTCTACAGTCTTTTATGCCGCATGTTAACGAACTGCTCGCGCCGCGGTGCGTTTCATATGGCTTTTGTCCTAAGTAGTTACCACTGAAAGAAAATTGTTTGTGATAGATTGTTACAAAATATCCATATTCTAAGATTTCATGATTTATATAGTATTTTTAACGCACACGAATTAGGCCAGTCTGGTTGAAAAATAATCTTGAGATAGAATTTGCGAAAATTTTTGAAAGATTTAATTGACTGCCCAATTAGCTCAGTTGGTAGTGTACCTGCCTTCTGAGTAAGAGGTCGTGGGTTTGATTCCTGCCACGGACAATATTTGTCGTGAGTCTAGGTGTTTTCTAAGTATCATATGTATATAATTACAAAAAAAATATTTAAGTAGTCTATTAGCTACTATCTATTACCCACAACACAAGCTAGTATACTCTGCTTACTTTGGGACTAGACAGTGTTGTGTGAATTGTTCAAAGATATTTATTATTTATTTATTTACGAGACCCTTAGTTCAATCAGTACGGAACATAAAAAAGATGTTAATTATATGATTGATTATTAATTTTAAATAAATCAATTATCCATACATTGATGAATATTATTCAAAAATAAATTCAATAATGTTTTATATAACTTATCGATACCTGAAACGGAAGTTTGATCATTTAAATTACTTTATACATGAAACGTTTAAAGTTGAATGTAGAAAAAGTTAACAAACCGGTATGGAATATAATGGCAAGGGTATTTAATACAATCATTGCTGTGATATATAAAATGATACATCTCGTTTTTTTATTTACTTGAGGCTACAAATTAAGCTACAATACGAAATTTTAGATGACTGTAAGGACGTACATGTTAAATCACACTCGCCTTATTATTTTAATATATAGAGCCGAATCACACGATAATTGTTAAAGTGTCAAATTTAGAATATGAAGGTGGTTGCACGTTTGAAAAGTCTATACTACCAACCAAATCCACACGCGACACCCGATTCGGACTAAGGACATCCGTGTTACAAGACACCAGTATAGCCACTGCATCAAGTAGGCAATTATACTCGTACTTTCTTAATTTCTCTTGCAATACAGCGAAATGGGAACAGAAAAATATTTTGATAGACTCTTTATGCTAGAGAAACGAGTGCATCGGTTGATGCGATATGGAACATTATGATTTAATTCTTTATCCTACATATATACTGCATAACGAAAATTTTCCTTAATTAGGTTTAGTTCATAACACTCACCTTGGACCATAATTGCATACAACAAGAAATTCTTTGAAATTATTTTTTGTGTACTGCGAAATTGCACATCCAATGTACATAGTGTTCGCCCACGCCATCTAAAATAGAAAAGTGGAAAAATGTATTTAAATTTTATTTAAAGAACATTTAACTTCATTTAGTTTAATTATTTATATTATAAGCGTTGCCATTAATAGCAAAAAAGCACATTAATTATATAACAAGTTTAGTAATTTTTGACTATTTTATTTTAAATCGTATTAAATATATTAATATCCAAATTTTTCACGCCAGCATAAATAATTTAATGAATAGTTTTTATTAAATGTAGAGTAATTTTACCGTTGATAACCATGACTTCTTCAAAATATATTAAAAATGTGTATAATTTATGAACAAATACATAATCAGGCACATTGTAATTAATAAAAGTTGTAAACAATCTTGTTAAAGGAATTACCCGTACCTGAGTATAATGACCGATTTGATTTTTCGAGGAGTTATCAAAATGTTTCGTCGTTAGTGTCCCGTATACGTAGTGATGGTGTTCGTCAAACCACGACTTAAGGCAACCGTCTATATCTAGTTTGTGATTTTGATCTGTTGTAGCATACCAGTATAGGTTTTCACCCGTTCTAAACCTCTGTGAACCTGAAAGAAAGTCAATGACCCACTTTATAATAAAAGCTTTCCATATATCTCAAGTAGCACTTAATTTACTTGAATACTTGAATTGCGTACAAAATGTACATTCACAAGTATAATAGCAAATACTTCGCATATAATTATTTGTTATAATATATCTTTTCTTCCTACTGGACACAGATTACTCACAGTTAGATTCATTTATAATATAATATTAAGTATGTTGTTTTCTCATCTACCTATTGTTTTTTCTGGATTGTGTGCAAAACGATTTTTAGAAGCCCACTTTGCTGCTTTTGCTGCTAACTCGTCATCCCAAACCTAGGAAAAAAAACAAACAATGCGATTTACGAAGAAAGACTTACATAAGACCTTGTTAATGAAAAATCCAACTTTGATTAGGTTTAATAAAATTAATTTTGTGCGGCTAATTCTTAATTATACCATGTAATGAAATATTGAAGTGTGAAGGCAAACATTTTCTTCAATATTTAAAAACATTTTGCGTTGTAAATATGCAATTGTAACATCTAAAATACCTTCTGTTTACTAAGTAAACTGTTTTTTGTAGAATTTCTCAAACACAAATATTTTTTATAATTATATACAAAATTAATTTGTATTTATGTGGAACCCATATCATCATCATCATAATAATATTATGATTGCCAGTAAAATCGGAAAGACATTGTTTAATATATTCGTTTTTCTACTTACAGTATTTTATTATTGACAAAATACAAGTAATAAACTTCCATTATAATACTTTTTATAACTTAAATATTGTTAAAACTGAACGAATAATTAAATAAGAAAATTTTCGACAGTTGTTTCGATATTTGTAGCAATAATCAACAAAATATGATAATTATATTACGTACCATGATCTTCATTTCAGATGCCGGCGGCTGTCCAGGCACACGCCCCTTTGCTAACTCTAGTCTTCGGGAGTTATGTCCATCGACAAAAGTGCGAATTTGCTTACATGACAAATTCATCACTGAAACATTCACAAAAAAAATAATAATTACGTATAAAAATATTTTTAGAGATTTCATTAACGAATGGTAGTAAAGAAAGATTTTATTTAAATGAACAATCCGTACATTTCGCTTGCGAAAAACTGAGTGCAGCGAATAGTAATATAACGCAAAAATTCATCGTTATGGTGTCTAATGAGCGGCGGTGAAGCAAAACAGTAACTGAGTATTAAACGCAGAGCGCTTGCAATTAAGTACTCATGTTTTATAGTTGACCGACAATCGGACGAAAGGAATATTGTTGATGCGAAGAAAATGACTCATGAATATCATCGCCTCGGGCTGCCAGGGGTTGTCATTCTGGTGAAAGTGGTACGAGATAATTTTCGGTTGAAGTATTCTTAATGAAATTTAACAGGTCAACATCGTATCGTTTTTGTTATGAATTTAGCACATCCACCTTCTCTCTGAGTATTTGAAGTGTTAGATGTCGTTCGCTTTCACTTCGGGTAAACCATTATGTTAATGTAACTTGAAGCGTATGTTTGATAAATAAATTTAAGAGTACCAAAGAAAAAGACGTAATACAGAATTAAAGTTCTCTCATTAATAAATTTCCTACTATTTCAATCTGTAAACAACATTATTTAAATAAAAATTGCTATATCTGTGTTGTAAATATTAAGGCTTTTATGTAAATATTGTTAACGTTAAGAGAATAACCCCACAGAATTCTTATCGGAAAATGAACTGGAAAGAATTTAATTTCTTTAGACTACACTATCATATTTAAATAATGAGTATTTTAAGAGATTTCTTTTTACCACCCACTGAATGTTCCCACTTTTGGGACTAGGGGCCTTCCCTCCTAATGGAGAGAGTTTTTGGCCATAATCCACCACGCTGGCCAAGTGCGTTTTGGCGGAAAAAGCCAGTGATATTTCATTTCTTAAAGCGCACATAACTCAGAAAAGCCATCGGTGCGCGCCGGAACCGATCCCGCGACCTCCGAATTGGAGGCCGAGGTCCAAACCACTCGGCTATCACGGCTTTATAAAAGAAATTATAATATTATATTTGTAAAAGTACTATGAAAAGAAATCAAATAAAAGTTATCATACGAGATAGCATGTAAAAATGTAAGTAATGCGTATAAATTTTACACATAAAAGATCAATTAAAAATAATATTTAAATTGTTGTATTTCAGTAAGTGATTTTGGAATTAAAAAGACATTAAAGGAGTAAGACGTGACGAAGGAAAGACAGTAAGACGTTGCATTTTATAATAAGTGGGGATGGATAACTGTGAAACAACGCGAAAATTATCCGTTTGTGAGAAATGCACACAGTAAAACATCTCTCAGCGAAAATTTTAGCTAATAGTTTTTAAAATATCAAAGATAATAGTTTTTTTAATATCTTGATTCATAATAAAATTGGTATTTTCTCGATTCTACAAAAAATTATGTGACATTAAATATAATTGTCATATGTAATAATGTATTATCCTTTACATACAAATATTTCCTGTCTGTGCCTTTCAAGCAAACCACAAAATTAATGAACTACTAGAACGTACAGATAGACATTAAAACCGGAATTACCGCAACCGGGTTAAGTTTTATGGAAAATTGACAGGAGTAAACTTGATGAGTAATTTCCAAAGTTTCAGTTGTATTTCCTTTAATTCGAATATTATTGATAATTAGTTTCTCCAAAATCACATTATAGCACACAAAAAGAAGTTACAATTTTTATGTGACTATGATTGCGAAAATGGTTATATTGCAAATATATAGAAAGATGTTTATAAATTTATCTAGTGATCACACGCAACATTTAATTAAAGTAAATGATGTAAATCTAGATTACAATGAAGGTGATCTTGTAAAATATGCTATTCTACCGTGGAATTTCGAAATAAGTACAAGCTAATCACTTTCGAGAGGTTTTTGCGTTTGTAGTAGTATAGTATTTACATGGATTCTAGAATTTTAATTTCATTGTACAGTGTGAAAAAAAGGTGCGTCACGTTTTGAAGAAGAAAATATGTAGACAGTAAATAGTCAGTGAAGGTTGAATAAATAATAATTATGTTTATTCTTATAGCTTGTAATAATTATTTGTACTTTTTTATAAAAATTATAATTAACACAAACGGTTCATCGGATGAAAGCAAGGGTGAGAGTGAGTGCGAAATGTCTAGAGTGGAAGAAGATTAAAAGTAAATTTTAAGTTAAATATTAATATTATATACTTTTTGAATATTATTTAATTGATGTATCTAAGTAGAAACATTACAATAAAAATATAAAAGTTATAGTTTATTTCGTTATGTGGTGACCGTACACTACTACGAATGCAAAAACGTCTCGAAAGTGATTTACCTGTACTAAATGTTAAAATCGTTTAAATCTTTTTTATTTTTATAACCCCTATTCGTATATTATATTTTAAGTCTTATATATAAAAATGTATCTATACACATAGATACATATGTGCTAGTTGTAACGGTAATGTGTGAAAGCATTCAGTAGTTCTATTACAAATTTCCGATTAGAATCTGTGGATATTTAGTCGTTTATGTCGTCAAAATGTGCTAATGGAGTTCCCAAAGAGAATAACGAATATTGAAAGATTTTTTAATAAATAAATGTGGTTGTTGTTTAGTTGACTTCTTCTTTTATATTGGAAATCTGCCTACATAATAGTATTGCAGTGTTTCGGTTATTAAATTATGAGAGTCAGAGTATTCTGGGCGCTCTTCACAATCGACCCTTGTGTTATTTTATAGTATCGGAAATTAAAATCAATTGTCAATAAAGTAAATCTAATGTTATCTATTTTTAAATCGAAAATACTTATTTACAGTTCATCTAACTTTTTGACTTACTGGTGCATCCCTTATTCTGCACGGAATACTTAATGTTTTATCAGCATTAAAAAAAAATATTCTCAGATGGTAGAATTAAAAGAAATATGATTGAATTCATCAAACACTTGTATAATTTATTGAATTAAATAAACATGGAGTAATAAATATGAAGTAGTAATCTAAATATTAACGTTTGTTTATTGTCAACATTTGTCGTACGGACGGCTGCAATCTCCGATGCTGCATATGAGAGAGTTGCTTGTACCACCAGACGAATCATACGGCGTTTGTCCCAAATAATTCCCTCTGAAAAAAAAACTTAATTCATTAAAATCACTATTAATTTACATCAAAGCAGTAGTACACGAGTATTGCGGTTTTCTGATAGTGATTATTATATTGCCTATTTTAAAGTCATCAGCTGAGCGGTAATTAAAAGAAGTCGTTAGAAAAACTTAATAAAACTAGATAACGAGTAATTTTTTTATACTATTACTAAGTTATACATTTTCTTCTAGATGTATTACTAACATTGACGATAAAAAGCGTTTTAATAGCTAAAGGATAGTTAAATTTAGGTAAACAACATTAAAGACTAAATTATGATAAATTGTAAATCTATTGTACTCACGCTGGTCCGTAATTACAAACGACGAGATAATTTTTCATATTGTTTTTCCAATATTCAGAAATTCCACAACCTATGTACGTCGTATCAGCCCATGCCATCTAAATAACGAAAACGAAAAGATACGGAAACTGTTCAAAATATGTCAAATGTTTTTCCCACATTACTGCGATAATTAGTGGTTAAGCTCTTTGAATGTCTTTTATATCAAAACAATTTGCAATTATTTTTCAATTCAATTTGTGATTCTGCTTCCGATGGCAAGCCGAGGTTATGTGAACTTTAAACCCATTAAGTTGAAGAAAAAAAACGCTAGACTTCCTAGATTTTTTAGAATTGAAAACAAACCCGAACCGCCTTCAGTGTAAAACGATTTTTATAAAAAAAAAATACTTAATCACCTGTGTATAGTGCCCAATTTGATGTTTAGATGAACCGTCGAATTGGCTCATTGTTAAAGGGCCATAAGTGAAGTCTTTATGTTCATCGAACCAGCTCCTAAGACTGCTATCTATATCCATTTTACTACTTAAATCGGTTGTGGCGGACCAGTAGAGATTCTCACCTGTATGAAACCTACCGGACCCTTAAAAACCAAATACTTTTATTCATAACGGATATTCTTTCATTTTCTGTTATTATTATTAGCTTTCAATTTAATTGTTAATGTTGTGTATAATAAATCTCTAAAAACCGACAAAGTTGATAGCATTAGATACGGTTTGAATAAAGATTATAAAATAAAGAGCATTAAAAAATTATAATGAGATTTCTCATTAGAACACGCAGAAGGTCAATAGTTTTTGAAAAGAAATAATAAGCAGTAACTTTAAAATTAGTCTTTAAATAAAGTACAATATTAACTGTATTTAATTTAGGTGAAATATATAAATTTGAGGTTTATTGTATTGATTATAAATAAATGTTTTTTTCGAT
>DWHU01000515.1:0-18113 GCA_018247975.1 Parides photinus | reverse complement strand
CGCGGTGGAAATCTTTGGGGGAGGCCTATGTTCAGCAGTGGACGTTTCCAGGCTGATGATGATGATGATGATGATGAGATTATTTACAATAATAATACGCCTTTGATCCCTTCCTTATTATGAAGCTAATACATCATCATAAAGGAATCGATATACTCTAGATTCTAGACAAAAATAAGTATCCTCTACTAACAATATTCACCACAACTTTTTATGTAAATTAAATAAATGTTGTTAAATATAGGAGGTCTCGTATGGGTTGAGTAAAACGTCTTTAGATGAATACATAGATGTCTTCTATATATATTATGGAAGCCATTCTAAGGTGAAGGTCAACACTACAGACAATGTTATAAATAGAAAACTGCATACGTCGTAACATAAACCAGAGTATTGCAGATATATATGTAGAAAAGCACACAAGTCACATATACAATAATTACCAATTTGTATCTACTTTATTTACTATAATAAAGCTTTCAATGTTAGGATATTGAGATAACAAAAATATAAACAACTATAAACATGAATAAGTCTGAGTACATGAAGCTTTTATTCGGACTCTCGTAATCTAAAGGACTAAGGTCTAAGGACTCTAGTAATTTCACTAGCTACTACAGCCTACAAACTGGAACACTGTAAGTTTTCACATTACTCTTTAACGGTAGAAACATGAGCAGCAGAAACAAAGTCTCTGGCAATGAATACAAACCACCAGCAAAATTATAGAATCATATTCTAATACATATATTGTGTACATATGATTTATATTGGTGTGGATATAAACAAGTTAAGAAGAATTGCTCAGCAAATGGCAGAGGTATTTTTTTCATATAAAAATGAATAATTCATAATAAATTCCTACGTTTCAATTTTAATAAACATATTCTCTTTGCTATTTGAATGACATAGCAACAAATGGTAAAAAACATGACAATGTTTGACATGGACTCACAAACGGACAGACGACGGGCAAGAACAGGGGTTTTTCTTCGAAAAAAGAGGATTTTCGCTAAAGAGGTAAAGAGACATCTATATAAGCAATAGATACTCAGTTACATTTATTCATAGGTAAAAATTGACTTATGTTGTGTGACCTTTTAAATAGTTAAGTGCGAGGCCATTTTCAAAGGATATGTTGAATCACGAGATGGTTACGAAACCATGCTTAATTCTAATGTGTTTAACATTAACAATTTTATTTTTATTTTACTTAACTATAAATCATATATATGCCGCAGAAAGATACACAGAAGTAAAGTAATAAAGTATAAATCACGGCCTCTTGCAAAGGAGAGGAAATGATTATTGGCGACGCACTAATTAGATCTTTTAGATTCCTTAACGTCGTCGTTGGAATGAGAGATTGTAAAATAATAAATTTTACGAGTAATATGATTGTTTATGGTCATCATTATCATCGAGGCGTTGTAATACATCCGAGTAATAGTAAAACAGCGATATTTCGTCTGAATAACACCACGTTCGCACCCCCGGGGTGACCTCACGCGCCGCCATAAATATCTCGTTACACGCTTGGACCCGACATACGAGAAAAAAGGGACGCGTCATTTTGTTTACTTTAAGTATTATTACACTTTCCCACTTTCGCAATCACCGCGTATATTTATTCTTTAGTATTCAATTTTTATTGATCCAATAATAAAACACACGCAGTAGCAAAATTAAAGGAAAAAGTAAATATAAGTAAATAACGAATTCAGAATACACCAGTGTTACCCAATCTTTTTTGTGCTATGCCCCATCATGGCCTTTTTAAGTCATATGTTCTTTCCCAATTATGTCATACATAATTTTTTACATAAAAAAAATAATTCTCAATTTAAGCAACCTATATAATTTGACACAACTTCCTAATCTTTAAATTTGACACTAACGTCTAGCATTGCATTTAAAAAGCCCATAGCGAAGACGGCAAAGTCATGTGGGGTCAAATCTCATGTTGCCCCTTCCAATCATCGAATTGCGCACTGTTAGGCGTACGCCTGACTTTGGGAAACACTGGAACAGACTGTATAATCGCTAATCATTACTTGTCTCATTTGATGAGAATTGATCAATAGCAAATGAGATTGTAAAACGTAGCCATTATGACTTAATTTGTGAACTGGATCCCTACTGAGCTTGAGCTTGCTGAAAGAAAACATCACGAAGAAAGCGAGATATCCCAAGAAAAATAAGTTTTGTGATTATGCGACATCCGCCAACCTACACTGGACCAGAGTGGTGAATAACGGTCACAGCTCTCATTGTCAGAGAAGGTTCCAAGACCCAGTATAAGAATATTAGGGAGGCTGCTGTTTTATTTCTCAATTTAATAGTACTGTTAGAGTAGCTGATTTACAATTAATAGCAGCAGTTAGCTCTGGTTAAAAATACATACATGGCTTCAATTGAATCATGGACAGTATACAGACAACAATTTAAACACTACACAATAATACAGTTATGTTAACATAACGCTAAATGTGTATAAAATATGAAACGAGTAGACCAAACCGTAATCGCTGTAGAGGTGCTACAAAGTATGATTTGGTGTCATTAAGCGAGTGATTATACACTTAACACCGCTTTGCGTAAACGTTGCAAAAAAAATCCAAAGAGAGTTTAATTTTGCACTGACTTAAATATGAATCTTGTATATAAGAATAAAAAACCACAGATCTTATATTTTGAGACCTCGAATCCCAGCAGTGGGGACATTGAGTGGACTGTTCATTATATATTAATAACTAGTTTTTCACTTAACGATGATACGAATAAGCTTTATGGTATCCTACAATAATATTTTTTTGTCTCTATAAAAATATTATAAGCGAGTGCTAAGAGACAATGATATCGAAGACAGAGCAAAGACAAAGAGAAAGATAAAGAAATCTGACCTGATTTGGTATAACGTAAAGAAAGAGGGATAAGTAAGTAAGTAGTAATAAGTAATAATATATATATTAGTGAGAGATATCTATATGAATAAAAATTTATATTTGTCTGTCATCGATGAACTCAAAAACTATTGGACCGATTATTATGAAAATTTATATATATATATGTATTTTTCCACGGAGAAGGTTTGTATAATATGCTCATTAATGCCACTCGCCACCAGGTGGCGCTGCAGAGTAGCAACTCCTGCCCCGTTCAAGCGATTGTCATGAAAATCAGTATTGCCATGTATTTTTACACAGAGGAAACTCATATGACATGTTGAATATTTGTGTACTGATTTTTCTTTAAATTATTTTTTCTTAAATTTACCTTAGTTGTTGGCGTAGCAACGCGCGCCGGGTACAGCTAGTTTTATATAAATATTATTACTGTAATTTTATATTCGATAAATAAGAGACTAAAGTTGGTACACATAAACTTGATGATTAGTAGCATAATTTATTACAACGTGGCGATAGCGAGGATGATAACTTAATCGATAGATCTTGCACTACATTATAGTCGACGTTGTAACCCGTGAACTTAACTCTAGTTTCCTTGATAATTTTACTAGCTACAGCACCCTTCACACCAGGACACAGTCCTGTTCACAATATTAAGAGGCAGCAGAAATTGAAGCTACGTAGATATTTACCGATAACAGGGAGGGATTTGTCTGTGCCAGAATTCTAATATAATATGTAATAGTATGTACATAGACTATATAGATTTGTGTAAATATAGTAATTGGTCAGAATGTATCGTAAAAGTTCACAGTAAACAAAGGCGATTGGCCAGAGCTTGTTATATTAAGTAGTGCAAGCAATCTAACTTTATCGGTGCGTCATACTATGACGTCACACAATGTATTAAAAGGATTACGGCTGTGAATGAGTCAGTTGACTATTTTCTAACCTTATACAATAGTTACAGTGTTGTTGTTGCTTTTACACAAGCTCTACTATAATAAAATTCACGAAAGAGAACATTAAACGCTTAAAATTTCTTTATAAGGTTTATCATCGTGTGGTGATTTCATCGCATTGCACTCTTGAGATATCAATACAGAAAACTTTATCACACATATAATAAATTAGTAAAAAATACATTTATATATTCATATCAAATTTCAAAAGTCATAAATTTTGATAGCCAACGTATTAGTTATATCTACACGACGTCGGCGCCTAACTATAAATAAATTTACAGTAACTAATGTCGTATGATGATATCAGTTAACAGAGTTATTAATTTCCTTCGGGTAAAATTAAGATATATGTAAATGATGAAATAAGATCTTTTCTAAACGAGAACGGGACTAATAAAAACAGGTATGTAGTATATATTAGTTAAAAAGTACGTGTTATGTTATAATTATATGTTATTGTAGATGACAAAAATTATTTTATGATCTCTTTGTCTGTTCAATACGGTCCTATCATTTAAAGTCCATGATATCGGATGTCTTTATACTTTAAATATTTATAACCAAAAAAATTGTACACAACTGAAACATAAAAATCATACTTTAAAGCTTACATTTTATAGTATATGAGATATTAGTAATCACTTGTAACTTACCAAATGAATTATCAACTTAACAAATACAGTTTCATTAGTTTAATGGACAGTTATAAAGTTTACATTATGGAAAAAAAATAGGATATTAAATATATAATCTTTAGATGCTATTATGTCCCATTGAAGGTAGTTATAAAAAATATTAGATATGATAAATAAAAGTAATAGAAAAACTTTTCCCATTGTAAAACACTTGGCAGGACAGGTAATGTCAAAGAGACTTAGAGCTTTTTACTGCTAAACCAAAATCGACCCTAAAAATATGGTTATACATTACCAGTGCCCTTGAACACTGGTTTCGAGTGAAGGTAAATAACGAGGTACCCCAAGTTTAACATTCACTTTCACCTAACATCGCCGCGAGTTTGGAACAGCAATCACTCAGTTCGTAATCTCTCGGGATTTACTTTGCGCCTTACCCTCACGATAGTGACGGGCGATAGCCCGTCTGCCCTTTCCGTTAAAAAAAACAACTTAATTCAAATACCAACATATAGACTATACTATCTTCGTATATACGTCTAATTATATACATTCATGTACAATAATAATTAACACTAAAACTGGTAGTAAGTCTCTGTTCCCAGAGACCGTTCAGATATGTACCACTGCAGCTTGCATTTCTGATGCTAAACACCAGTAAACATTTTAAACAAATGTGCAAATGAATAAACAGGTCAATTTACCACATATTATGTTTACCAGAGAAAAAATACAGTAAAGTAACAACCTTTTTGTTTTAATATGGATGAATAGAAATCATAACCGAAAGAACGTTAAGTTTATGGAAATGGAAAGGTATCCTTAAGTTTTAAACAAATGTTTTAGCATGCATTACTATGTTACGGGTAAAAAAACGATATAGCTAGTTAAATTACTGTGGTAATAAGATTTAATATCTTATATACCGAAGCGAAGCACAGAATGTCGTCCTGGGTATAAATCAGATGAAAGTTTTACGTCTTGTCACCCTTTTGAAAAAACTCCAGGCAACGGTTATCGAATCGAATTGAAAGTCTGTGTTAGTAAAGCCTAAGTTTACCTTCTCTATGTAATATTTATAGGTACAATAAAATAGTGCTTCTTTTTCTATACTTAGTAACACACTGGTGTTGTAATATGCCCCCGTATTATTTGTAACTGTGGGACCCCAACCGCGCCGCCATGTTGCCATTTTGTTTTTGACACTTCACTTTAATCACCGCGCGAAAACGTAAACAGTTGCATTCTCATCGCGAAAAGAGCAGAATTCACCGCCAAAGCTTTGTATCGCGCATAGAAATATTTGAAAACACCTTTGTTTTGATGGAGAGGAGCATTGCTCTCCTACGCCGCGTATGAACCCCGCATCCACAAAGAAATACAACCTGCCCTCGCCCTTTATTTTGTGGTGTTTATACATATACAACTTATATTACACATATATTATACACAGATTTACTTACCCTTTACTTTGATCTATACTCTACTATTTTTTTATACGACATGATGGTAAGTAATACGCCTGCTCCATAACAAACTGGTGCTAGTTAAAATGACATACGCAGCGCCTAATTATGCTCGACTCGAAACACGAGAAGTTTGGTCTCATTACACCAGTAATTATATTACCTACAACGCCCTTCAAACCCGAACACGTTTTGGCGGTAGTAATTAGAACTGCTATCTTAATATTATAAATAAATATATTTTAGCTATTTTAGTTTCTACACACGCAACTACAAAAAAAAATGTAAGATGTTAGACTGTCCTTAGCTAAGGATATAAACTACTTTATTTAGAATTTCCCATCTAAATCTACATTTCTGTCTAATAAAACAATAAAAAATATTGTTTAATTTATTACCTGTAAATTGGTTTCACTTACAAATTTGCCCTTGATTAATCCAAAAACATATTTCGTAGAATAAACATACAATGTAATAACATATTTATAATAACTTCACGTAAGACTTTATTCATAGAATCCCGTCATACGAATGATTGCTCGACCCCTTTTTATAAGGCTTAAGGTCTTGCCAACCATTTCGGAGTGATTACGCGAATTCTACTTTATACAATTTATTATCCTTCCTTACATCTTTGTACTTTTCTTAACTCTATAACTCGTACTACAAGAAATTTTCTTTAACTAACAAGATGTTTGAATAATACATTTTTCTTATTTGTCACACAGTGAATTTAATATTCAATTTAGGTTTATAAAAAATATTAAAACAGTTTAATTTGCTTGGTGATTAAAAGATATTTATACTGTTAATATAACTAATGAATGTATTTTTATAACATGTAGAAATATAAAAAAAGCTGTTTGTTACGAAAGCTGAAGGTGGAGTTATACATGTCTACAACAAATTATCTAATGGACGATATTAAGTTATGATTAGTGATAATTTCTATATGAACAATCTAAACACGTCCATTGGCCCATTAGCAGAATACTTCTATAAGATAAACAGCCATTAGTTAATCCAAGGGCAACCCCGCCATAATTTACTCCGGCAATATTTCCAACAGTCCTGCCGCTTTAATGAAATTGAATTTGCATATTACAGAGATTTATTCACCACGGAGTCAGAAGTTATTGTAAATCGATAGAGAGTTTAATACTGACAACAGTTAAACCGTAACTTAATCTACCATCATCAACATTTAAATTAACATTCACTAATCAGAAAAAGGTAGAGTAATATCATCTAAACGTCACCGCCTAAAGTCAACGACCCTAACTTGGATAAATGAAAAATAAAAAGAAGTACCAATGTTCCGAATTTACTTTTAAATAAAGTCATAGATTTATTAATAGGTAGCTAAATTCTAAACCTTTAATAGTGTTGCCATTATTAGACTTATTTTATTCAAATTGTAACTCAAAGTCTAAAGAAGCGGGCTAATAAAAAATTACCATCTTGAAACCTTGCCAGCGGTTGATTAGCCGTAATGCGAATTAGATTGCAAGCTTGGGACCCTCATTAGTTCTTATTCAATTTTAAACCCGGAGACTTTCTGGACATCATAAATCAGATCTATTTAAATAAAGCCAGGCTGCAGTAAGGTTTTAAAAATCGGACAGTATTAAACACGAAAAATATTAACTGTAAAACATAAAATACGAAGGTATTACTTAGGATACTTGCTCTTAGAAATTATGCGATGTACTTGCACATTTTCGAGAGTTTTTAGAATGTTAGGAACGTTAACAACAAGTCACATAAAACTACATATCTTTGCGGGCACTTACAAATCCCCAAAATTCCTGAAATTGTCGGATGCTTCAGCATCCATTTAAACGTTTAATTGAGCCATTACACTTTTGTTCTATTGAACCCTCTCTTAAATCATGAGAGTATAATTCATAGCCCTTTTAGCTTAGCACGAGATCCTCCTTTCATTCAGAATTTAATATCGTTCTCACCCTCCGCTGCAGTCTCCGGGAAAGAAAGATTTCGTATTTCTCTGAATCACGCGATGGGGTACTAAAGCCATCATAGATTAAGGGTTACAGCCAATTAATTACCATTCTTAAATTAACGATTTATTAAGCACCTACCTAAACGCGAATTTCATTTACGACGCAACAAACTACCCAATGTAATTATCGTTATGTTCGTATCAAAACGAAATTATTCTTAGTTGCACATTAATAACATCTTGATGAAAAGATTCTGCAACATCTCATAAATCTTTTGTATTCATCATCTTATAAGAACATTCTTATAACTAATCTACATTTATACTAGCAATCCACTAATTCATACAATAATTTATTTTAATTATACACCTCTTTAGAGTACTTACAGGACTGTATAAATCAGAGAATATTCTCAAAAAATATAATTTGTTTGCATTAAAAATATGTGCCTAATATAATATGTCAGCAAATTTACTATCTTACATATTTAGCATGAACATAATCCATAACTTTGTTACGATCTCAGTAAAGTTAGTGACAATTACTTAATGTGATGTTTTTACAATAAATTGGGAACTTAATACATACAAAATTTGGGTTTTTATTATGTTGAAAATAATTACAATAACTCAATGCTGTTAAAGAAAAATGAGGTATATAAAAACTAATCGCAATCAAACTTGTAATTCGGTTTGATTTATATTTAACTGATACGTGATCGTAATTGAAAGAGTAGAAATATTTATCAGGTGATTACTAATAATAAAATTAAGTGTAGATAATGCCAAAAACCGCATTATAGTATAATAATACATACATATTAAGTAATTCAATAAAAAAAAAACTTTGCATCAAATATCAAGATTTAATTGAAAAAAGTCAAAGTGAGTTTTTTGAGGGTTCTTCTCAGTCGCGGTGCCTTTTGGAAGCATCGTTAGAATTACTAGCAAATTACTGAGGACTTTAAATAATCATTGTATAATTTGAAATATAATAAAGATTATTTCATTTTAGTTACGTTAAAAAAGAAGTGCTTTATGTATATGACAGCAGAATAGCTTCTACAGACGCGAAGTGGTATCACAAACATGGTGAGAAACTTTATCCGATCCAAACACAATAAGATGAAATTGCTAAGAGTGAACAGCGCACGTTATTGCCACTAAATCTTTCAGAGGCCGGAAGTCCATGTACATTGAGGATATATCCCGCGGCAGTTGCCTCAGGCTCTTAGTGTTACATTTGCCAATTGATTTCCCGCTGCCCTTTAAATCGTTAAGGGTCCGCTGGAAAACAAATGTTTGTTGCCTTCAAATACTTACGCTACTGTAAAACACTGTTAATATATTGTTACCCATAAATACTTTTACAGAGAGAATAGAAATATAAATATCTTCTAGACAATTTACACATAATATAGAAATCACTCAGACTCAAAACAAATAATGTCCGTGGTGGGAATCGAATCGACGACCTCTTACTCAGTGGGCAGGTACACTACTAACTGAGCTAATCAGACATTCAAAATATAATATACATAAGAATTATTATTTTTTTAATTAGAAATAAACAGATAAATAAAACGTTAAATAATAATGTATACTACATTGTCGAGTACAAACTCACACGCAAATTCATATAAGGATGAAGAGGAGTCAAGAGTTGTAAAGCACAGAGCATCCCTTTCTGGACTCCCATACTTCACAGCAAAATATCGTTTGCAATATTGTAGAAAAAAATTAATACAATAATTCTTAGTAGTTCAGTTTGAAAGGCATATATGCATTATAAATTAGTCTCAAAATAGTGGGTTCAGTTTCCATTGAGCTTCAGCTTCCGTAAAGGAAAACATCGTGAGGAAACGGACTTCTTTCTACAACCGAGACTTTCGTTTGAACCACGCTAATTATCCCCATGGACAGCATAGTTGATAAATAACCTAAAGAACAGGAGTAAAGTTGTAGCAGTGGAAACAAAAAGAGCTTTTTGTTTTTACTTTGCATCATCTCTCTCTTGTAGTCTTTTTCCGTATATCTAAGCGTCGTCACCATCCTCATCCATCACCCTCTTCTTTAGCATATTTCGCCATCTTGTCCTGTCACCAACCACTCAGAGGACATCGTAGAATGAGGATTCGAGTGTGTTGCGGATTTGGTTATTCCAACGGATGGGAGTGCGGCCCCGCGTCCTTTTTTCTTAAACTTTGTCAGTTATAACCAGTTTTTCGAGATTGTGTCCGTCTTTTCTGGCAATGTGTCCGAAGTATACTAGGATACGCTTCAGGATGATGGTAGAGAGCCTTGTTTTCACATTGAGTTTGGCTAGTATAGATGGGTTGGTCTGAAATGCTGTCCACAGGATTCGGAGCATTCTCCTCCAGCACCACATTTCAAATACGTCAACCCGCTTACGATCTGCTGACTTTAGGATCCACGTCTCAGCCCCGTATAAGAAAATGGAGAAGACGAGACTGCGCACCAGTTTTTAAAGACATCATATGTGCACAAAATTGTTCAATCAAATCTACGGCATAACGAAATTACGAGATCCGCCAAAATCACCACTTTTATTTATTCACATTCCTCATTCTACTCCGGCTCAGGTGCCACCGCTTCAGATTCTCCTGCATAAGGCAAAAATGAATTCGCTTCCCACACATTCCAATCACGTATCTCTAAATTTGTCATATTGGATTTTGGAAGCGAACGCCTGTCACGCCACCCCATCCCTCCCATCTAACGAAAATATTATATTATCACTTCTAAGAAATATGCTCAAATTATATCTGATATGTAGAACAGTTTCTTCAAATGAATAAATTAATATATCTTAGATTTAAAAATCAACAACGTAATTATACTCATATGCAGAATTGTTCCTAGTTCGTTGGTAGCATGATTTTCTAATGAATTTGTTCTAGCTACCACTTTAATATTGAAAATCTCCTGCTATAACAGCATTTGCTATGCAAATGCATTCTTGGACAGTACTCCATCATCAACAGCAAAGTTAGTTAACACCGTATAAAAATAGGATGAAATGTTAGTCAATAGTAAATAATCGTTATTGTTAACAATAATTAATGATTCAAGATTTGAGAACCAATTGGATTTAAAACTTAACAACTTGCTAAGTACCCTAGAAATTCATAACATCAAGGGTCCAAGTCATTTCTTGAGATTTATCACAATAAAGAGAGGGCATTTTAAACTCAATCAAGAGAAATCAAAACGCGGAAAAATGCAGGGGCTACGACGGAGGGTTAAATTCCTATTATCGATTGCTTATTTGAAGAGGTGCTTATGATTCTTCACTTCTGTTGGTGCAACTTTAACAATTATTTTAATTTCATTGCGAGATGAATGTAAAGTAATAATTAAAATAAAAAAAAAACTCAAACTTGTACCTCTGTCTAACGTCTAACTTGTAGAATATAAGTACAGATGTAATTTACAATTTTGGTCTAGTCACAGTAACCGTATTAATGAAGTAAATAGATTCCAGATAATAAGCGGGTTTTTTGGGGATGTGATTGATGAAAGTACTACATATAATAATTGTTATGGTGAAATGAAATCATGCGATAGTTTCATCAAACGTATTAATAAACAAAATGCCCGTATTTGCAAACGCAGTCCTTTAGCATTTGGTATTTTTATCGACTCATGTACCATATATTTCTTTTAAATATACCGTAATTCATTACGACGTAAGGGAATCTCATAAAACGATATTGACTCCGAAATTTTCAATCATAGGATTACCCATTGTTATAACTTGGCAGCCATATTGTCGATTTTTTTGTCAAGTATTGAAATTCTATAGGCGCGCTACAAAGCGGCGGCCGGGCGGGTGGAATAAGAATTTCCCTGCACGTAATAACCTCAAAATTTCTATAATGCTTTCGTTAAGAAGAAATACTATATTAAAAAAGTAACGTAAAACATCTTCAGTATAAAACTTATCAGCCATTTTTAATACGCTATTAACATAGATAATGAATGTTCAATGTCTACGCCTTTTATGATTACTCCCTATCACATGACCACAAACAACATAGTCATATATACAAATATTATTAGTATTTATAATTTTTTAGCCTCTTGTATACAGTGGATATACAATATTAAGATGGATGGGGGATGAGGGATGAAGATGTAACAATAGAATAGACGAGGAATTAGATTGGAAAGGGAATTTAGACATGTGCCCACCACATAAACTTGGAACAAACCTCTACATCTACTGAAACTGATGATTAAACTAGGTTAATTTACTTCTTTGATTGTTACTGTCTCATTATTTTTATGTATAGTTCAGTTTAACAATCCGTCTTCACCCTTTAATCGATTTTTTCTCTTCTGAGAGATTTTTTGACGGTATGGCAATGAATCTGTCTATATAAAGTTCCAAGGTTAAGTGAGATAGTGTGTACATAAAATGTACACAATATCTATAGATATCTAAGAAAAATCTGTTTATTTATGTTAGTTAAAGTTTCGTTAAATTATAAACAGGTTATGAAGTATTGCCCAGCAAATCGCAATGGGACCTTTTTCGAAATTAAAATTAATAATTCATCATAAATACCTACATTTTAATAAAAAAAAATATATAGATTCTCTTTGTTATTTGAATGATGTAACAACAAAATGTCAAAAACATGACAAACGAGTCAATGAACGAACATGGACGGACGAGTGGCCATATTAGGGGACGCTTTACAAATAACTTCCCAAAAATTACCAATAAATTAAGTTCTAATCTCAATTACTAAATTTATATTTAGTTAATATATTTAAGCAAATGAAAATTTAATAATCACAAATATTATTCACAACTTCTACAAGTATAGCTAAATTAAGTGAGCTGCCATTCAGGATACCCTTAAACCGTGCTACTGGATTGTTCCCGCGGGAAATTATTGACTTAACTGCTGTAAAGGCTCAAAATTTAACATCCGCTACTCTAACTTATATTCTATAATATCTGTTAATATATACAAACGACGTTTTAGTAATATTTTAGTAATATTAGTGTATATTGATAGGAGACTAACACTGGGAAATTAATGGAAAAAATCCACAGATACAAGAGAACATGAGAGAGACTTGAGATAGCTTTTACTGTTGCTGGAGACTGTCCAAGTAGTTACAGCAGCTCCTGTTTCTATCGCCAAACAGTAGTGAGAAAATATTACTGTGTTCCGGTATGTCCGGTATGTCCGGGCGTCGTAGTTAGTTAAATTACTGGGGTAACGAGACTTAACATACTGTGTAAAGGTGGAGAGCGTAGTCTGGTGCTGTATATACAATCATAACTAGTGCTACATTTTTATAACCAGACGAGTCACTTAGTATCAGGTGAACGTTCTGATAATTGAATATGCTGTATACTTAAAAATTCCATTTACTCTCCCAAATAATACTATTATTCGTGCCTGCGATAGACTAGACAGGCTAAATATACATTTGAAAGAATATAGTATGTAACTGTTATAGTATTTTATTGTATGTTTTGTTACAAAATAAACTTAATAAATAGGTTAATCACCGAAAGATGTATCACTATTAATAAATCATCACCGTTAAAACAACACATTAAGATGTGAAATAAAAGCCGTTCATGTTAGATCTTACTTAAATTATTTGTTGATGTGAAATTCCTGTTTTAGATTTTTTTTACAAATACACTTAACGTTACTCAGATCATATCTACAAGATTTATATCATTCTTATTTGATACTACAGATTAAAATAATATCTATAACTGTTAGTTTAGAAGTTATAAATCTTTTTGTAAGAGCTTTTAGCAAAATTTTATTTATTTTGCTCCTTTTCACATTTCTCGTTAAAAAATTCAAGGTTTACATTATCATAGTATTATATATGAGAAAGTAACTCTCTCCATAGCTGGTTAAGTTTTACAAATAGTTTTTTACTAAACAGTTATAAAAAAAGGTTTAATGAATCGTCTTAATGAAGTTATATATAGTTATATTCATTAACCCATTTTACTAATAACTATTTTAGTTTCAATGTAAATTTGACATAAAAAGGCGGTCGTAATTTATTAACGAAAACTAAATTAACATAAATGCCAAAGCATGGTCACTATTTTCTTAGACAAATGTGTTTTTTCATTCAAATTTTATTGCTGTAAAATCGTTTAATGACTTTATAATCATTTAAATTTATTAATAAGAATCCGTTGGAGTTAATTCTACAAAAGAAACTAGACATCGAAACGAAGCGATTTTACATTATTACTGACTTTCATATATTGTATCTGGAAGACTGATGATGGTATGACAACGCTGGTACCCAGTACACGTGAATTAATATAAACAAAATAAATTTTAATTATTAATTTCATTAATATCTTATACTGAACATAGTCCTGCCTAATACAAGGACCTGTTTATTAGGAAGAAGAAAATTAGTTGTTAAAGCGCCATAAAACGATATACTACGAAACTTGAAATATCTTTATTATATTGACGTCAGTACGTAAAGTAGAAAGCGTTATCCGAAATATAACCGTTAATAATATAATATAACCGTTTAATAATGGCTATTAGTTGACAACGTGCAAGATATACGCCGGGGAAGTGATTTCTCATGTAACTCTTAAAAGGAGGGAATGCCATGTTAATTAATATTGATTCTATCCTTTCCACAGATAAAATAATTAATTACGGTTAAAGACGGCTATAACTTATACCGATTTTATTTTGAAATTGAAGCAGACGTATTAATGGAGATCATTTTATATATTTAACCTGTGTAATGTTAATGTAAAACGTAATTGTAACAACAAATGTGCTTTATTAAGGAATAAATAATGAACGTTTTAAGAGTATCAAACATGAAATAAATGTTAGTAACTAAAGAAGAGTCTATTTATTTATTTACCAACGCTTGTATTAGTACCAATACTTATACAAAATACGTACGTAATATAAAATTATAAGTTAACAAGACAATTGTAAGTAAATACAGCATTCAATAAATTAAAATACTAAGAGTTATAAAAATATAACACAAAACACGTTAAGAGAAGTTTATTTATTAATATAAAAATAGTAAGAACTAGATTAGAAGTAAAATAAAATAAAACCTTTTAGGTAACAAATCAGGTTTTGTATTAGAATGAAATATTTATATTGCCATCCAACGTGGCTCTAGTTACTAATATATACATCACCTCTTTGCTCTCGTTGTCTTCCTAAAATGTTAGGTCTGATTACCTTAGTGATTTCACTACAACGCTCTTCAAACTAGAACACAGAAATATTTGCAAGTTGTTTAGCGGCTGAAATAGAAGTTATGGTTGTACTATATTTATTCAAATATAGTTTATTATAAACATACAGTTCTCTTGTTGAGCTGAGCGAAGCTCTTACTGGTCAAGTGTTTCGTTGCAATGTCTCGTCTCCTGAACTATAGGGAGTACGAGGTAAAGATTTCGAACATAGCTAGAGGACAATGAAACAGTGGTCTAAGTAAAATTTGTTTCGAAATTCTAATTATAGTTTTTGAACTTATTACCACAAATTATGGTATCAGTAACTAGTGAATGACAAGGCGGTCAATGTGATAGCAAACATTTTTTTATTCAATAAACTTCAATTTTTTTTTTATTTAAACTTTCTTTTGAGACACCTTGTTTACGATAGTTTATTTGAAATAGTTAGTCACATTAAAATCTATACTTCGCTCAGCTTAACCCGCCATGCACAGCAAAGAGGCGGTTCCTAGTATTGTAACTGTTATTAGTAAAACAAAAAATCTAAGACGATATATGAGTGTTTGTAGACATTTGGGGATGTAAATAATCGTTCCGCTATTCAAAATATAACACTAATACTTACAAAGTCTGGTAGTTAAATTTAGTGCATCTTAAATCCATTCTATTTGGAATGAAAACATAATTGGCACTTTTGCTTAAGTGCCAAAAGAGTCATTTTCTAAACGATTAGACCCAATTATTGGAATTCAACGGCGCACATGTGCCCCGATCGATGTGGTAATTTCCTCTAATTCCTTACCAACGTAGTTTGTTACAGTCGTGAAAGTATTAATACACGGCTATTTATTTATTGATAGTAGTAAAGTAAGTTACAATAAATTTTGAATCTGTTAAAAATCAACAAACGAGATGTACTTTTTTGTTTGAAAGGTTTACGAAAATAGGTGATTAGAGTTAAAACTAAAAATAGGCACCGAATCCCAACAGCGGGAATATAAAGAAAGCTACGTGCATTTGCAGTAAATAAGTACACTTATCAGAATTTGTTCGTGTTTGTTTCAGAATTTCTAATTAGTCCAACCTTCCACCTCCACTTTAGCTAAAGACTTAGGTCTTTGTTGTCGAAGATTGTTTAACATAGATATCACAACAGCGTCTATTTCTGCCGACAACAATAGTGTGCGAAGTTTCTGTTTGAAGGACGCTGTAACTAATGACGTTAGTGGGGCAACTATATTATATATCTTATAACACGTAGAACATGGTTCTGTGTAAATATTCTTACTATTGCCACATTGTTCTGAAGTAACAAATCATCAATTGATATCTTTTGATCTTGCAATATAGTTAAACTTTTACATACTACTGGAGTCATCAATCTCGTAAATTCACCACCTAAGTTTAAGTATACAGAATTCTAAAATCAGTTAGCAGATCTTTTTACTTTTCTGAAAATGTTCAGTCTTAATGAACAATTCCATTCGTATAAATATTAAGATTTATACGAGCAGTAATACAAGTCTATTGCCATATGAATTTCTATAAATAACTACAGGGTCGATGGCATCGCTTTATGAGTTTCCAAATTTGTGCAATTTCGTCTTTAAGTTCTAAATATTTTGAGTTATTCTATGATAGTGGTTTGCACCAACGTTTATTTGTACAATTATGCGATGTAGCAATACTAAACATCCTCACTATTTACGTGGATTTAGTGTTAATAGATATTATTATTTGAACATTTAAAAAAATCCATCATTAACTTAAGTTAGAAGAAGTGAAAGTAAAAGAAATTTGTTCAAAATTATGACTTTATAACGATAATATTTACTTAAACAAGATTGCGTATAAGACTTCAATACCTTTTTATTTCATTTGAAGGTCAACATGGTTATTCAGCATATTGTATAAATAAAACACGAAACCAATAATACCTTACATTCTCATTGAATTACCCGTAATACAAGATAGATAATTAAATTTAAGGGATATTTATGTAAAGTAAACCCTTAACTCTGTCAATATACGCCACAAGCTGAACGGTAAACAACAGATGCAAGAAATACCTCAGCACGGTGCAGGACGCGTCCTTTTCTATTCACCATACACTGCCACCGATAGTAATGCACCAAATATCAACACTTAACCTTTGATGATATAGATATTGAATTGAAATAGGATTTGAGTTTGTATCGCGTTATTTGTTGTTGTTTCGGTTGGTATGAACTACGGAGAGAGCCCTGCGGCCTCCGCGGCGTGACTGCTGCCGACATTCTGGTTTCACCCCAGATGACGTCATCGTAGACCAATAAGACGAGAGTCTACGCGCATGCGTGTCTCGCCAGCCGTCGCGGCGCCGCAGTTACATAAAATTCGCCTCAACATAAAACGATATACGTACATCGCAGGTTATAAGAATGTTTCTCTCAGAGGAGGGCTTATATCCAACAGTCGACATCTACGGTAGTGATAATGATGAAGAAACTTCTAGATAAATAAATATAAATAGAAAAATATCTTTGGACAATTCACACAACACGTCTAGACCCAAAGTAAGCAGAATACACTCGCATGTGTTAAGGGTACTAGATAGCTGATTTTTGTAATATATACATTGTATTGAAGCCGTGATAGCCTAGTGGTTACGGACCTCGGTCTCCGAATCGGGGGTCGCAGGTTCGAATCCAGGCACGCACCAAAGACTTAAGTTACGTGCGTTTTAAGAAATTAAATATCACTGGCATTCCCAAGGAGGGTTAGCGTTGTAAAAACTATTGTCAATAACCCTAACAGTGTGTTTAGCACAGATCAGGGCCGACACACTTTTTTTTTTTTGTTTTACGTGCAGGAAATGCCTTCGCATACCTGCCTTCGCGGGGGCAAAGACAGGTTATGTCGGACTTGCACCGACTAAAACCTGCAC
>DWHU01000514.1:0-18121 GCA_018247975.1 Parides photinus | reverse complement strand
CGTTTCACCGTGGGTGGCAAAGCCACGGTTACTAAAGCCCCTCCGCCACGACAAGGCGGGAACCTGTTCGGGGGGATCTACCAGTACCTAGTCTAACTTTACTTAATACAAATGCTGCGGAGCTTAATCTTCCAGATAGATCTTCCAGGTCAACTATGCACTGTAATTTGGCGTCAATGGTTATGCTAAAAAATACAGTTTTCTCGACAATATCCAACTTATTACAATTTATTAAAATATTGGATTAAATTTTGCGAACATTGGGAAGAGTTAACCTTAAACATTTAGTTTTATTAGCGTTTAAAAGAAGGTTATTAATGGAGATATATATTAATGGGAACCAATTTGATATTTCTCTTAAAGTTTTATTTACGATTTCTAGATTTGAAGCAGTAATAGCCTAGTGGTTACGGACCCCGGCCTCCGATTCGAGGGTCGCGGGTTCGAACCATTCATTGTCTTTTAGCCATAACAAAGTTTGCCCAGTCCGGTAGTATATTAATAAATAAAAATGACACATAGAGTCATAAATATTATTTTCTAAAATATATTACCTGAATTACGTTAGATTAAAATCATAAATAATTCCTTTAATTTAATTTTAATAAATGTATTAATACTCTTTGCTATTTGAATGATGTAGACAGAACAAATTGTCAAAACCATGCCAAAAGGGTTTTATTTTTAATTATAACATTTCAACGAAAAATTTAACAAAAGCGTTTTTGTCTGTCTGATATTTAAAAAAAACGATATCTTACACGATTCGATCCGACAACTTTTTGCATACAAATGTCTCTTTTGGACACAATTGAATTTTAGATTTTTTTAACCGATGAAGCAAGAGAGCAGTTTTTTTTTTAGCAAATCTAGTAAACATCAATTGTATGAAATTGGAGATTTGTTTTATTTCATGAAAAAAGACTCATATTTAGTAAAGGGAAATAGAAAAGCGTGGATAAACTAAAAAAAACACTCCTTTTGTCATTATCATTTGTAGACAGCAAAAACATTAAAATATTAGAGTTGTTAAAAGGCAAAGTTAAATTTTATTCACTCCAGTGTTTTTTTCGTACGTTCAATTATTTTAACTAATCGACTGCCTCGTTAAGCTAGTAAATACGAATTGTTACTGAAAATAACCCTTAATATACGAATACCACAATCTATATTATTCACAGTGGCTAGGCAGTGACATGAGGTATTATCGCCTGTCTCTTTATTCTAACAGGAAAATTAATTATAATTTTTGTTATTGCTTAGTCATTAGACTAACTTAGAATCAAGTTATATTTACAAATCAGTCTTCTTTCTTTTCCTAGCTTCTTACTTGAATATATTCTCGGTAGGCTATGTCTTTCTTATTAGTAGTTATTTATGTTAGACTTATCATTTCTTTTACGTTAAATGAGACCAGGTATAATTTAAAACAGCTTTATCGACGTATAATCAATGGGTAAATAACAAGACCACGGTGCAAATGTGTATTTCTGCTATGTCCTGCAGCCAATCCTTAGCGACGATGGAGAGAAGGAAATAATACACTAAACACAAGTGTTATTTTCGCAGTTTTTATTTAGTTAATCGTTCTCCAAATCCCATCTTACTAATGTAAATGTTATATTAGTTTCATAAAACAGCTTTTGCAGAATAATTAAATATACATAATAAGTAATTCACAAAATAGACTTAACATTAAAGATCAAGTTAGTTGTAAATATTTCCTTGTAAATTTGCATGACTTAAACATAATAATACTTAGTTACATCATCAGCATAACTGCGATAGAAATTTAAAATTTGCCGGAAAACATGTGCCGACGGTACAGCATCGCTTGGAAGCTTTTCAACCTTTTCTAAATATCTTTTATAACGACTATCTCTTTCCTTGAAAAAAAGTTCGTCTAAATTGACGTCGTCGTACAATTTGACAATACGTTTCTCGCATTCATTATCCCATTTCCCGTAGTTTTCTTCGAATATTTTACGTTGCTCTGCGTTGAAATGCTGTAATGCTGCCACTGCAGGCCATGAACATGCCCTCTTTTTAATATCAGTTCCTGACTTCTTAGTGTACGGTTTTCTATAGTCACGATATTCAGTGTAGTCATTCTGGAAAATATTGATATGTTAATTTTAATCAAAACTGTCGGAACAGGTAAATTCAACACTACAAAAATATTTTTAACAGTACGAAATTTCATCACACAGTTTGAATGTTTATTTCTTAACAGAGATATTTTGTTGCTAAACTACAAACACGTTTGTTAACAAAAAATTAAAACTGTGATGAAAGCGCTATACAACAGCTGTCTAAAGAATTTAGTAGCAAATTATTATACTTACATTTATTTGCACCGCTACCCCTAAGTCATAGCACATGTCGTTAACAAGTTGAAATGATTTTCCGCTTGCCTTGTTGGCTAATATCAAAGCCATTTTCAATGGTGCAACCATACAGTATTCAGCGGCTTTAACGCTTTGGGTTTCATTGTAAATATCCATTGTAAATTTGTCAAAGTCTGTAGTAATAGCATCTATGTATTGTGACATTTCCATATTTACATTCATCTAAAAAATATACATTAAGAAAAGAATATAAGTTAAACGTTCGTAACATTTATGTTCAACAGAAAACGGTTGAGTTTTACTTAGGAACGTAATAAAGAAATGCCTGTTATACCCGTGATCTAACTACATGTAGTATGCGTTTACTATTGAAATGTGCTAAAAAAGAAGCTGTTCATCAATCGTTATTTAATTCTTTAGTTATACTATTCATTAAAAAGTCAAAGTGTGAATTGTAGTAGTATGTTTTATACTTGAATTACTTTGCAATATTGCTTTGTTCATTATTATGCAGATATCGCCAGCATTCTGCTATAATTATCTTCAACGTACCTCATGAGCTACGTCTAAGATTTTCAAATAATATTTGTCCTCAATACATTGTTTTAAGACCTCAAAAGAAAAACTACGTAACAGACTCATATCGTTCATAGCTAAGTTACTGACTCCGGGTAATAAATACCAGCATGTCTTTAAGTTACGTGTTTCGCTTCGATCTAGAACGTCGTCTTCAATAATAAAGTATGCTTGAAACTGTAAACAGAGAATGTGACATTAGTAAATAAAATACTGAAGAAAATTGTTGTAACAAATCATATGGATTAGTATCATACATAATTTTTTTATTATATACTTACTATTTCTTGGTAAGCACCCAAAACAAAAGCTTGATCAATCTTTTTCTTATTTAAGTCCTTGGGATTCTCTAACAGTTCGTAAGCAAATACTAGAAATTCGCCTTGATGAGGGATCTTTATAAGAGGATACTCTTCCGCTACCTAGAGATGATACAAGTTTACTAAATATTCTGAAACTAAAATGGGTTAATAATTTTTAAATAAGGACTATACCATTTTGATTCTTTTTCTAACTTCCTCGTGTTCCAAGTACTTAATTTGATTTAAAACAGTATCTACTAATTTCGGGTAGTAAGTATTAAATTCAGTGATAAATTTTGGCGATATGTTTGTTGCAGGCTTTTGTATCGGTACGCTGTAAAGTAGACGTTATTAGAAACACTGCTCTAAACAAATCGTTACAAATTTTTGATTTTCAAAACTCTCTGTAATAATCTTAATTGTACTTTTTTAAAAGAAAAAAATTATTTTTGCATTTCGTTTCTTTTACAAATGAACTTTTCTTTTTCTTTTTTACTCTGTGTTTAAGATGTTTGTCACAAAACCGCAATAATTTCTTTAATAAAACAAATTTAACAAAAAAAAAACGATTTCGCAAAAATTTTACTAACAAATTTGTGCAATTTCTTGTAAATTTTAACAAATTTCTTGCGCCAATCATTCTATTACTTTCCTGATATAATTTAAACATGAAAATAAAATTAAAGATTTTTTTCGTAACGCACAAACTTTGTTACTTTATAGGACTACTTACGAGATTCATAACTCGTTTTCTTATATACATACATTCTTGTATAATTAGCCACTTCTCCCACCCAGTCATAGGTGTGGTTTTAAACGTGTACGCCAGGTACAATGCCTGAACTAACAAAAAAAAAGTAAATACAAATTCTAATCAAAATAAAAACAAGTATCTGTACTAGACTAAGTTATTTAAATTTTATATAAATACTATGTGTACCCCTCGCGCGCAACGGGATGAACTCAAAAACTACAGGACCGATTATTACGAAAATTGGTGTATATATGTATTTTTCCATGGAGAAGGTTTGTACAATATGCCCGTTAACGCCACTCGCCGTCAGGTGGCGCTGCAGGGTACCAACTTCTGCCCCGTTCAACCGATTATCATAAAATCATTATGACCGCGTATTTTTACACAGAGGGAACGAATATGACATGATAAATATTTGTGCACTGATTTTTCTTTAAAATTATTTTTCTTAAAATGTTTTAGTTCTTGGCGAAGCAACGCGCGCCGGGTACAGCTAGTTATTTACACAAATTGTATTTTAAAAATGTTCTTGTAATCGCAGTGGTGAAGGTTTTTATATTTGTATTAATATTCAAAATAGTCTTGTATGTGATCGATATACAGCTGTGCTCTAACTAGCTTCATTATAGCGTAGCAATATACTTTATTATTTGTCGCTCGACCAGTGAAAAATTATTGGATCTTTATGTTATAAATAAAACGATGAATTCATTGTTAAGTAGCGACAAGGAACGTTTTTAGATATGATGTGAATTCCCTTCTCGAAGTTTCTGTGTATGCCCCTGCTTATAAACACATGCCTGTTAATTGTTTATACTTAATGAAAACATGAAACTTCGCTCTTTAAAATAATTTATTGCTCATTACTCATAACTTCTTCTGCTTCTTCTTCTTCCTTCTTGACGCATGTTAAAAAATTATTTTTTTGATACGGTTTTTAACTGTTTATTAATTTTTTTCAGCCTTCTAAATGTTCCCACTGCGGGGACTCGGGCTTGTCTCAAAATGAGAGAGTATTTAGCCTTAATCCACCACGTTGGCCAAGTGCGGGTCGGCGAATAAAGCCAGTGATATTTAATTTCTTGAAGCGCACATAACTCAGAAAAGACATCGGTGCGCGCCGGGTTCGTTCCCGCGGCCCCCAAATCGGAGGCCGAGGTCCCTAACCACTCGGCTATCACGAACTATTTTAAATTGTTTAGTTAACGTATTTACACACAAATAATAATGAATAATTTTCTTAATGATAATATTATTAGTAAAGTATTATAGGTGGTAATTTTCTCTTATATAAGATGTTGTTTTAACTTTAAAGTTAAAGGTCTTTAAGAATAATTAATTAGCAAATTACAGATATTTCTTTCTTTACTGATGGAACATGATTAAAAATGGCAATGAGTGTTTGGTTTTCTCTTATATACAAGAATCTTGAAAAATAATTGATTGGACAGCGTTTAAAGGTATCTAAATATTACTATTTCAATACTTAATCTTCGATATGAGGGGCTTAAGCATAGTCTTATGTTTGAACTAGAAACTCCAATTTTTGTTTCTGAAAATACCTTTATGTAAACTAAAAGTATTTATCATCATGAGTTTCTACAAAGAACAAAATGTAATATCATGTCAACACAACAACATAAACTTAGCTAGTAACATAAATACTCCACGAAAACATTCTTCATCCAAAAATGTTTTGACTACAGAAGCTATAAACTTTGTAACTGAATAAAAAAGACTACAAAAACCCTTTACTTAAAGTAGACAAACAAATAGAAAAAATATAACAAACGATCAATTCTTACATACACTAATACTTTAACTAATCACCAGGAGTCGCTTATCTCAGGAAATCCAAGTTTGCGAAACTTTCTTCCGTATCAAAAAAATTAAATGTAGTATCACATATCTTAATCGTGTAATACTGAGGTAGAAAATCAAATGAAGAATATTTATTTATCTTTTATTTATTATGTACGAAAGTGTAACTAGTGTGTGTTATTGATCCACTACTAGATTTAGGCCTTCCTCATTGTCATTAGGCAAAAGAGCATCCTTAAGATAGATAGTTAATAAAAAACACTGCTCAGAAGAAAGTGTTAATATTTATGGACTTAAAAAATTCACTGTTATGACAGTATTTACACGTAATTTCGCATTTTGGTTATTTTACAAATAGTTTAACCTTGTAACAAAATTTCGCGTTCAATATGTTTATCACAAAAAAGCAAGGGCAATATTCAAATAAATGTCCAAAAAAAAAAACTTTTTCCTAGCTTAGCGTAATGTATTGTAAACTTTATCAAGTTTCTTGCGCCTATCAATCTACAAGATTTCCATGTATAATTTAAACACGGCAATAAATTTTACTTTCGTAAACTGCCTTTCCATAACTCCGTTTCATTTACATAACGTTATTCCCCCACCGAATACTTTGTATTGTTTTAACTTTATTGCACATCTGCTAAAACACTTGAACAAACGTGAAACATTAACTTAGTGCATACTTTAATTGAAAAATAAAATTTAAGTGCTACAGATTTTGTTTTGTTCTTATGTCAAGAAACAAAGTTGTTTTCACTATTATGTAGTTTTTATCTCGCATTGTAATTTTCACTTCTGTTGTTTTTTTTTCAATAACTGATAACAATACTATTATATTGTACAGGTATAACTTTGTTGTTGCTCAGACGACGATCGCAAGTTTTACAAACCTATATAATTAGTATAAGTCAACTCTTTTATTTATACATGTACTATCAACTGTTTGTATTATGTATATGTGATTTATTCTCTGCGTGTTTCTACTATATCATATAATTATTGTCTTATAGTCCATATTCTTCGCGAGCGGTCTTGAAGTTGAAGATAAAAAATATAATTTATCGTTTTCGAATAAGTATGTTAGTTAATTTTTCTGACCAAATCGTCGTACATGAAGCGATTAATTTTTTCGCATAACCTAATAAGCTCTCGCTAATTTATTGGTTATTATAAGTAAAGGTAGATTATTGTATTAAAAACATAATAGATTCTTTTCTAGTCGTTTTATATTGTCATATGTACTTAGTGACAAACTGTAATGCAAATCACGAAGATCAGTTTTACAAATCAATAAATTCGTAACGACGATTGATATTAATCAATTAATATCTTACAAAATCTCTGAATCTACCAGATTTGTCAGAGGTAATGTTGAATATGTATTAATGCATTAGCCCTATATCATTAAAACAACCTTGAAAAGATTTTTATTATATTTATTTTACCCTTGACATAGCATTCTGTAAATTAACAAACACACCCAAGACTACATGTTCATTCGCAGATTTCTTCCTAACTAGTTTTCCTTTCATAATTATGGTCAACTATGTATACGACATACATTTCAAAATACTTAGCATATTTATCTGAAAAACGCCTGAGCATACCAAGTAGGGTTAGTTTATAGTTAATTCTACAGTAAATTGACATCGTTGCTTGTTGCTTTATAAAGGAAAAAACAATGTTTACAGTTATTGTAATAATTATGAATAACGTCTGGATGAACATTTAGTAGGATCATTTACTTAATCGTATTTCAAATATTGCCAGATTACTACTACTATTTTTATATAATTTTTAGAGTGTATTTAACGATATTCGTTAATAATGCTATCATATGTAGTTTTGAACGTAAAGGCATATGGTATTCTTTAGTAAGTGTTTTACATACAATTTCAAGTTAGGTTATAAAACTTTCGATTTAATTTGACCTTATTGGGATTATCCTTATAGGGAGAAACCAGCCAAGTACTTGCTTTTGTACTTTACTGCAGATGACTAAGTTACGGCATACCGTACGGATTAAGTAAGAACTCATAGTCATAGTTATGGGTTAACCGTGCAGAAGCTTACCTGGTCCCTGTATGAACAAATTAAAATAAAAAAAATAAAACATTTTGACTATTGCCTTTAACGTTTACTTCTGATCAGACGGAGGTTATACGACTGATAGGTTAAGAACTGTTGTCTTTGAAAAGAACCGATGGTCTCTCAAGTTTGATGCATTTAAAATACACATATGTAAAAAAAATTACGTAACTTTTCTTTAATATACATATTTATTAAAATAATATCGTCGCTTGTTTTATTTTTAGTATGGAACAAAGACTTACAATAAAGGCACTACACAATCTACAACATATTCATTAATGTCTTCTTTATTGGATCGTGATGGTAACACAATCTGAAAACACTCTTTATATTAATTACACACAAGATATCTCGGACACGGTTTTATGTATATGTGATGACAATGCTCTCTAATTTATTGAAATTGCTGTACCACTTCAGATAAGAGGTAACATATCCCTATCTCCGCAATATATCAAGCTTAAAAGAATACTAATTAGATACTAATTGAATGAAAGTTAACTACTTGGACTACTCAACCAGCAGCCAGCGACCTTACCTTAAAGAATTCTGGCCTGGAAATGACTATTGAATTTCACCACCATTATAAACTGCAAATCAGTTTTATCAGAGCTATCTAAAATAGAAATGTATTGTATGTTCCATTGCTACTACGGGAGATAGGTACAGCTTCTCAATAAATAATGGCCATACTTGATGAGGATGGTCATCATCGTTATCTTGGTCATTTCCCAAATTATTCGGGGTCGGAGCTACACGTCAGTTTTCTCCATGAATTCCTATCAGACGCTAACTCATCGTTTGCCTCTTTACACATATCATCTCTTACACAATCGATCCTTCTATTTTCGGTCTTCTTTAACCAAAAACCGTATTACGATGAGATAATTTTAGAGACTCCGGTCTTTAGATCCGGACTTCTCCTATTGATAAAGTGTGGATGTTTTTATGAAAAGGACAATTTAAATACCTTTTCAAAATATTACATTAACACTCTTTCTAAATATATGTAGGTAAAACATAGTTTTCTAAAGTTATCTTGTTTCGATTCGGCTGCACACATTTTTTTATACAACGACAAACTGTTCTCGTTCAGAATTGGTATAATATTTTTTAAACAGCTTACTAATGTTGTGAGAAAATCTTTTCCTCACCATGCTGGCTAAGTGCGAATTGGCATATGTAATGTGTGTTGTTAACATGTCAGTTTCATCACGATGTTCTCCCTTTCCGCAACATCAATCCGGCGTCAGGCTATGATATGATATTTCATATAAATTATAATTTATTACACATTTTAATGAAACAAATCTATGTTGTTAATAAAAAAAACTTCGACAACTTCAAACGTTTATTTTCGTTAGCTTGTTACATATACCAAGTAATGATGAACAAATGCTACATAGAACATCAATTCACACATACAACATGTAAAAAAAAATAATTCCGAAACCCAGCACCACGAAGTTTTGAACCAAATAAATTATGTCGGCCTTTTAAATATTGTACCAAATTTCAATCTCCATACAAATCCTCTTTTGATTTAGTACATGACATCTCTCAAAAATAAACCATGAAGTCTCGACTTATGAAGAATAGTTTATTACTTGAGTTTTATTGTATACTAAATCAAGTGCTTTAACGAATACTTCACGGCTAGGTACAGCGTCGGATGGTAAATCATTTATTAGTTTTACTATCATGTCGTATCTTGATTTTTCTATGTCTCGACAAATCTGTGGCAATTTAATGTCTAGATATAAATTGTGGACTCGTTCTATACAAGCTGGATCTTTTTTACCATAATTTGCTTTGAATTCTTTATGCTGAGCTGCGTTAAAATGTTTTAAAGCTTCCACCGCCGGCCAGGCCAATATACCAGCGGGAATATCAGTACCCGTTTTACCCATGGTGTTTTCGTCGGTGAAGCAATCCATGAAGTCGTTCTAGGCAATAAAAATTAATTATTAACAAATTTTTAATAGTCATAATCAACAATTCTTGTTGTAACTTTTATTTGAAATATTCTTTGGTAAGAATACAGATTGTTACTTACCTGCATTTGCAAGTTGACTCCGATTTCATCGCATATTTTATCAACGTAATTATATGACTCCTTTGTCGCTTTCTGAGAGTATATCAATGCCATCAATATAGGGAATCTAAATGAGTAATGAGATGTCTTGTAAATAGACATCTTACGGTAATTGAACTCATTAAAACTGTCAGGATTTTTTAAATAGTTAAATTCGTAGTCCAGATGTTGTCCCATCGATGTGTTTATAAAGGTCTGAAATTTTATTAACAAGTTGTACCATCGAATATGATATTAAATATTTTACTGCGGTTTCAGCACAAATCAATAAGTATTGTTATTTTAAACTTACAATGAGATAATACATTATTTAAGAAAATCTTTTTGATTGTCTACATTATATATTCTGTTTTAAATATATCTCCCACGGGTCGCATTGACATATAGTTAAACGTTCCAATAATTCAGTAACACTTCAAGTAAAGAATGTAAGTGACAACGTACAACACATTGATCATATTAGCTACATATATATCTAAATCAAATTTATGATATAGATTCATACAACTTGGAAGCCCATCACCACATAATGAACATTAGAAAAGTTGCAACATTTACCTCATTAAATAAGTTTATTATTTGAGTGTAATGCGGCAAAGTAGAGAAGTTTTGTCTAACGATCTCGTAAAGGAAACTCCGTACCATGCTAACATCGTTTACAACTAAAACACCGACGTCGGGTAATAAATGCCAACAAACTTTACCCCGGCGTGTTTCAGCATTATCATCAACGTCGTCGGAAACAACTAAAATGGATTGTAGCTAAAAAACAAAATGTTTTAATTATTGTAAACAAGTGATTCATATAATTATCAGGTCCCTCGTTCATCTGTAAGAGAAGAACTATAGTTAATTCGAATTGGAGAGGGCAGAGCACAAAAGGCTAAAATTTTGTATTTATTTATTAATTTTTGTTTTTGATTTATATTTTATTTTTATAAAAAAATTAATGAATTCTTTTCTTACAATTTCTATTGACCACGCTAACTTGAATGCCTCTTCCCATTGTTTGTCTGTAAGGTTTTTTGGTTTATTAAGTGTTTCATATGTAAATAACATTAATAACCCTCGCAGTTGTTTACCGCCGACGATGTTGTAATCTGAAAACTGAAATAATACTTTTTATTCCACATACTAATCGTACAAGTGCTTAGAAGTATATTCAACAACCACTGGCATAAACTTAGAAGGTATTACAATTGTCTTAATCGATTGATAGGGGCTAACATTCTTTAACTAGACTCGACTGAAAACAGCGGTAACCACTTTAAAGATGTTGTTCTTATCTTAATCTCACCGACTTTACTGGTGCTATAAAATAGCTCCTGTTAATTATAGAGTTTCATCACCATCCAGCTGTAGTCCACTGCTGGACATAGGTCTCTTTCTACGAACACCACATAACACGATCTTCGGCTTTGCATACATACTTAACTAAATTACGTAATCGACCTTTCTTCCTACGTTATTTCTATTAGCTTATGATATGATATACATGTATATACATGTGTATTATAAGATATAAGAATAGTTTCGTGGTGGACGCTTTGGAAACAAACCCTTAAACATATTATAGTGGGCAGTGGCCACAATCTGGGTTTCTTCTGCTGTAACGGACAGTAAGCCTGGCTAATTCATTCGCTCATTCATTTCAAGGAATTCCCGTGTTAGTTTTGACCCAGAATGAAGACTCATGTTTGTTCTGGTCAAAAACCCTCCCTGGCCATAACAGCAAGGGGATGAAGTGAGCTGTGATTCATTACATTATCAAGCGCAGTTCGTAACCATAAGCTTCCAAATTGTTATTTCGTAACATTTTACCGAGGTTAGCGTATTTTAAAATTGTTATGCATGCAGGAACATGTTTTCCATTCCTGGAGAGCTATAGCTTCCGGTGAATGAGAACACCGTAATATAAATCACAGTTTATTAAAACTGCAGTTCTAGAGTCTCGACTCATCATTCGTGAAGAAAGGAGGTATTAGCTACTTGTATTAAGGATTAATTCTATTTAATAAATATACGTTAAAGAAAAACTGTACCTTTCGAATTCTGTCTTTAATTTCTGGGTATATAGCAAACTTATTGTAAGACAAAGTTTTGTTTAAAAGTTTAGGTAGGTAGTCCTGGTATTGGGTGTAAATATTTTGTGATACCATGTTTTGCTGGTTTGATAGAGCTCGTTGGACAGGCGACCTGAAAATTTATTGTCTTATATAAGTAATACACATATAACATTGATGTGATGTGCTGTGATTACAATTAATGTTGATCTAAAAGCTTTTCTTTACTTTAACGTCGATTTCAAGCATCGTATTAAGTACGCATTATTCCGGATTGGATTTCGTACTCATTTGTGTAATATACCGCTATCGCAATATGTCGTTTTTAAGTGCAAATTCACATTTTTTGTTCAAAAAAAAGTTTTTCTGGACTTTTCTTCTATTTAACTTATTACTTAACACTCAAAACTATGAAAAAGGTCAGTTTTTATGTTTTGAAATGTCGTGCATTCAACGTCATGGAACTTAATAACAATGGACTTAATAATTAGCTTGAATTATAATCTTGTTATTGATGATAATCTGGCGCTAAAAAAATTACTTGCAATGTAACTTTTATAATTACACTAAAACATTGACGATTACGTGTGCACGTCGAACGTATACCTATTAAATTGTGAAGTAAAGATGGATTGAAGAAGGTTGAAGGGTAAACAATATTTTCACTAAGTAAAGGGAATTCGCGACAGAGCGAAGAACTACGAGCAGATATTACGTATTAGCTTAAATTTTTCAGAGCTGTATTGAATATGTATAAAAACCTTTCTATATTTTGTGAGTGTATAAAATATTATCGAGTTTTTTGCTGTGGGATAGTATTCGGCGTTAGGTTAAGATTTTAATTTATGTTCCCACATGGAAAGTCCCTTTCTATCAATGTAATAACACTGCCAGTAGATTGATTAGAAAATTTATGTGCTTCACTCATTATTACTTAGAAAATTGACGTAAATCATGTTTTGTCATAATCATATCGTAAACTATTATTAACAAAAAATGTAATCTGATCTGGATTGGTTACCAACAAGATAAACTTGTTTGTTATGATCCCGATGATAAAATAATATCCTAGAATTATTGTAAACTATTTATATTATAAGAAGTATTGTTATAAAATCTTATAATTTAAATGATGATGAAATGGTTGTTCGTCGACGTTTTAGATACAATGTATAGCAAGTGTCAAGTCGTGCTTTAAAAACGTATTAAAATTAGTTTTAATTTTATTATTTCGCATTGTTTGTCGCCTTGAGACGATCGAGACCTATGTTGAATAGTCTAATAACGAATTACCAGAGTATTCTCTCCTACAACGTTATTCAAACTGGAACTTATATATGTTTACGTAATATTGTTTGGCAGTAGAAACCTTCCATTACGATCTCCGGAACTATTGCAATTAAAAAAGTTATATAGACAGTTAAATCATTCTTATAAATTATTCATACTAGAGCTAAGTAGTTATATAACATTAGTTCGTATATAATTGACTTACTGTTAATTTTTTTCAAGTTTTTTTAATAATTTAAATTACGGAATCCACTTGTTCCTCTAAAAAGAAGAATCATAGCTATTGAGGATTGGGATACTACTAATAAAGTTTGATTACACTTTATAAATAATGATCAATAATGGATAGATATTTATTATTATACATTGTCTAAAAATACTACATGTCTAGAGTTTGCTTTGCCTATCATTAATAACAACGATTCAGCAGCATCATACATTAATTCAACAGTATTTTTATAAGAGGGTTATATAGGTGGGCCAAAAATTTTTGCACTTTTGAAACATGTCTAGAAATAAAAGTACAGATGTTATTTTGTTTATGATTTATTTAACGTAATTATCATTTATTAAAATTTATGTTTTAAAAATGACATTTTCGAGATGTGTCTCGTCGTTGGCACTCCTGCAATCGACTACGTAAACTTGCTATTTTTACGTAAAGTTGCTATTTGCAAAAATTTTTAGCCCACCCTATACTACCACTATATACTAACAATTCCATCACAATGTAAGTACATAGTAATAATGTGTATGTGTCAAATTATTATATAAATGTATATGCTAAACATACACGGTAGCAATACTATAAATAATAAAACCTTCGAGCGCTTTTTTCATATGCACAAGGTGGATGGAGAATTTATGGAGCTCGGTGTGCGCGTGTCTGATAAGATACCACAAATACTTAAATTTGATACATAACTAATATCAAATCCAGCTAAAAATTGTTTTATTATTATAACTAAGCGGTTCAAAGCGTTAACAAATATTTAAATAACAAGGTGTGAAAAAAAAGCGATTTCAAGCGATGTGTTTTATTTATAATGTATGTCCCCATGTTGACTAAAAACTTTTGGCTTTGACCTAAATGCGACCAAAAGCAAAATCTAACTAATAATTTACTATAAATGTTGTATTCGAAATTCCGTAACCAGTTTTTACACATTTTTAAGCAGAAAAATAAATACTTGAATGAAAAATTAAAAACATGTCTTATATTACTTTCAACAGAATTCATTTAAAATAATACAAAGGCCTGACTCACCAACTTGCGTAATTTCTGGATACGTTAAATAACACTTTGAACGATGCCATTTTCGGATCAAATGTACTTTGAACAAGTCTTTACACGGTGTGAAAACATTCACCAGTGACCGCAGATATTAATACTACCAACTGCAACTTCAATCTAAAGTTACAAAACGCAACACGGCCAACAAAGGCTTACCGCCGTCCTCCCCACTGAATTCATTAGCGTTTTTTTTAATTTTTTTTTTCATATTCATTAACATATTCGCTATATATTACATATTGTATGACTTTTTACTGAATAAATATAGTTTTATTCACTAATTATCTATGCCCATTAACAATAAGTATAATTCACATGACAGGCAAACTTTAATTCAAGCCAGGATTAATTAAAATTATTGAAAAGACATGTGAAGCACGCTTGTAAAGCAGTAAATTAAACAATCATCCAAAACATTTAATTTTGTTAAAATTAATGATTTTTGATTGAATGATTATAACATACGTTAGAAGTTTAAGACACTTAAAATTATTTAATCTTTAAATGAAAAGAATAGTTATCTTCATATATAACTATACATTTATTTATTCTGAACCATCAACTGAAATTACAATATAAACTGTCGTAACTCTACATACATAAAGCATTTTCATCTCTTCTCTTGTTATAGATGGACACAACATACGCGTTATACAAATTAAACAATTAAAAAGTAAATGTAGGGTACTTAAAATGCAAGAGATTAAAAATGAATACTAACATTATTTAAAATTTTAACGCAAACAATGTTGAAACTATCATATATAATAAAATTTTATAAATTTAATGGCTTAAATCAAGATATTTGTCGAAGTTGTTCAAAAAATGTCCGTGACTTGATCAATAAGTCATAATCTATTCTTTTGCTCAATTTAGATATACGGGATAATTGTATTTTTTCCAAGGTAGGGCTCGATCTGTTGGTTGGCCAGTACAGTAATCGGCGTGCCCGATTAACTTTACTTTCTTTGTTGTTACTGACTTTGCAAGTTAGCATTCGGAGTCCGTGGAGAGTGTAATTAAGGAGTCCTTCGCGAACCATTACGTACCTCTCTACCTAAAAAGCATTGTTGGAGCATACCTGCAGGATAGGTGTACTCAGTACGATGATCGGAATGCCGTAGTTCATAAAATGGAGAGAAGTTTCGGAATTCCATAAGGCTTTGTATTGGGTCCACTTTTATGGAAGGTGGCATATGACGCGGTTCTTAAAGTTAATCGTCTCGCGGAAATTTGTATCGTTTGCTATGCAAATGATACTTTAGTATTTGCCAGCGGAGACGGCTTTAGAAGACACTACTCGGAAGTTCGAACTATGAATGGCTAGCGTCGTGAACAAAATTCACGGGCGGGTCTAAAGAGCCTAATAAAACTGAGACGCTATGCTTCTACACGCAACCTGAAACAGGAGAACCGCTCAGTTCTTCGGTTCGCGTTGGTGACGTGCTTCTCGGGGTGGGATCAGTGATGAAATATCTCGATCACACTACAGTCGGTGGAGGTCTGAAGTGCACTTCAACAGCCTGGTCTCTTGGAATGAGAAGGTAATAATACCCTGCATACACTACTCCCACATGATTATACATGAAAGTTAACTGTATAATTATTTTATTCAGAGTATCACTACACACTATTATTTAAGACTTGAGAAATAACAAAAAATTATCCGTACTCGTAACTAATTCTCGATTGAAGTTTAAAACACATAGATAGTGTTAATATAAACATTACTCTGTTTAATATACTCATGCGAAGCTACCTTGACTACCTTGACTTTTGAAACCCTTCTTACAATATCACAAGGACTAGAAAGTTTACTAAGCAGCATAAAAGTCGTCAAGGCAGCCTCGACCCTTAAAACGTTGCGACTGTCTCCATTATGAGAACTGTCTACTCGTTTGCCCTCCCTTGCTGTAAAAAAAACCTGTCATTCTTCTCGCCTAAATTTATCAACAGTAAGCAACGTTCAGAAAGATTTAATATGGTGTTTTTGTGTAATTAAATTATTACACGCGTCACATACTTTCTGTATACAGATACAACCAACGGTAAAACAGATTACAGTAACGTACTGCCTACAATAAATATGTTTGTCTTTTTCGAATATCCTAAACATTACATGCCTTCTTTTGGTAATTATACAAGTTTTTCCTTTTTTAGTTATATCTTTATTGTTGCTTGTATTTATTATAGTAGTACATATAAGAATTAATTGGTACTAAAAGAAAAAACTTTTTGTCATCGCCTTAAACTATGTTGTAATTAAATCTATTAAATGGCTAACATTTTCATTAATATCCCAAGCAATAAAAGAAATAAACTGAATGTGAAAAAAGAACAAAAGGCAAATTTCCCTTCTTACGGAGCCAATATGTTAAGCAAAGAATAACTGAATAATGATGATAAAATTCATCGTCAATATCACAATCTTACTCGTAATCGGTGGCCAGTGATCAGCAGTGGACGTTAGTAAATTAAAATGATAACGATAAAGCATATTCAATTATTTTAATTATTCTCTAGAAACGTAACAATCATATTTTCAACTGATGATGGTTTCTGGAGACTCCGTAATTATCACAAAACCCTTTTTCTCCTATCAGGAGCAAGCAAAAAAATTGTAGTGTTGAGTGTATCGTATTTGACATCATGTAGCAAAATGTCAAGGTAGCTTTTATCATTTTGTAAATATGTTGGTATTAAAAGGCGCTACTTCGTTTAATTTAGTATTACATTCGTACATCACAATAAAGTATTATATGTTAAAAATTTAAGGTGATATCAAATAAACATACCAAATTGTAATTATTAAATGTATATATGAAAACTCAAACCCGTGTCAGAAAGAACGGAGTAGAAAAAAACACCTTGTATCACAAAGAAACGAGCACAAGGTGATAGTGATTATTATCCAACTCGCAGAGGGTCATTACCAACTCGTAGGTGACTATCCTGTCGGCGAGGATTATAAATTTAATATAGTTTTTCTCTTATTTAGTTACGTACCGAGTAAATATGCATCGCAAAACGCGTAGATGTAGAGAACATAATTCGTCACCGTAATTTGTATTTTAAGTATCATTGTAAACTGATTACAAAGTATATTTCGAAATGGTATTCTATATCAAACGACTTAATTTACTATTTATAATACTATATTACTTACAATATTACAAAACCTTCAGGCATTATCTTTACACAATATCACTTTACTAAATTAAGTTAATGGTCACATAAATAATATTAAACTGCTTGTTATGTATATAACTTATTGAAGCGGGTCGAATCGGTAGGAAATGACAGAGTAGAAAGGTCGCTTTTGGTTGCCGGGTGGCACTCTATGGGATGACTAGGCGCACGTACCCCTGAGAGAGAACCTCTGCTTGGACTGTCACTCTTGGCAGTCCTGAAGCCGTGATAGCCGAGTGGTTTGGGACCTCGGCCTCCGATTCGGAGGTCGTGGGATCGAATCCGGCGCGCACCG
>DWHU01000513.1:0-18123 GCA_018247975.1 Parides photinus | reverse complement strand
TTTATATATATAAAGATTATGACAAACAGTTTTATATCTTATGTTAGGAAAGGCAAAAGAGTATTAACTACAAAGCTGTGTCAGTCGTTTAATTATATTAAATTACAACCTTCTCTTTACCATTAAAATTAGTTTTAGGGTTTCTTTTTAATTTTATCATAATTTTTTAGTCAATTTCTTTCTATTAGTATGTTATTGTAAATTGAAAGAATGTATGCATTTGAAAGGTTTAAAGCGCAATAAATACACTACAAAAATTATTCAGCCTTATGAAAAACATAGCTATTATTTGAAATACTAGCTTCATAATAGTGATTAAATTTTTGAATGCACAGAAATTTAAAAATAACTAGCATAATCTTATACAACCTGTTACATATTGATGCTGTTTGTGTAAATGAAAGTAATGTAAATTTTATATCTATTCAACTATATTCTGAAGAACTATATTATACAAAAGTACTACAACATAAAAAAATAAATTTTCTGAATATTAGGTGAGAATACATTATAAACAAACACACATTGACAAGTAATAAAATATCTTTTTTGATTATCACCATTACATAGTTAATAAATACTATATTAAATATATTTAGTTATTTAGGTAGGCTTAACCAAGATTTCTCCGCCCATGATGTGGAGGGATCGTAGTCAAGCATCACATAGTATCGTTAAAAAACTATGTTTCTAAATTTCATTAACGTTTTAAAACAAATTTACGTATTGAAAAAAAACATTTACTATGAATAGGTCAAAATTACTACGTGTCCGCTACATATTACTTTACATATACATATATATATGTATATGTAAAGTAATATGTAATTAAGTAAAATGTAAGTATATTACTTTACATATACATATATATATGTATATGTAAAGTAATATGTCAGTTGTTCAGTAGTTTTTCGTTTTGTTCTATCCCCACATTTTACGTTTTTTTATTTTACCCGTATAATTTCCTGAGTGGTGTTTGTACCTATTTGTGTTCTTTGTGTTAAACATTCAATGCTATTTTTTATTTCAAGGTATGTAGTTTATTTTATTGCTTTGTTATTAAATGCTTTTAAGTTTATTTGTTCTTGAAATTCAATCTGCGATTGCAGTATTAAAAAAAAGTTTAAATTTCCAGATTGAAAATTTGGAAGATCTATTGAAAGAAAAAGATAATCAAGTGGACATGGCCAGAGCTAGATTGAATGCAATGCAAGCACACCATTGCTCTTCCGAAGGTGCTTTATCCTCTTTGGAAGAGGTTATCGGTGATAAAGAAAAGCAAATACAACAATTAAGAGAACAAAGAGACAGAGCTGAGCACGAGAAGAATGAAGAGAGAGAGTTACATGAAAGAGAAATAGCGGAATATAAAATGAAACTTCACGCATTAGAAAGTGAAGTTGAGAAACTTGGTGCCAGACTAGAAAGAGCGCAAGCTGAAAAAGATCGCCTTGAAGCAAAACTGGAAAGTTCCCAATCCGAGTTAGGGAAATCAAAAGCTGAACTCGATAAAGCTGCTAGCGAAGTGGGGAGATCGGGCGCTGATTGGGAAGCTGCGAAACAACGCCTAGCTAGACTTGAATTAGAGAATGAGAGGCTAAAACATGAATTAGAAAGATCACAAACTACTTTCGGCAGAAGCACGTTGACCACGTCTCAGGAACTTGATAGAGTACAAGAAAAGGCTGATAAGTCTGCCGCAGAATTGAGACGAACTCTAGCTGAGCTGAGAGTAACACAGGCCGATGCCGAGAGAGCTAGATCGGAAGCGAGCGCCTTACAGGACAAGTTGGAGAAATCACAAGGAGAAGTGTATCGTCTCAAAGCGAAATTAGAAAATGCACAAACAGAACAAGACAGTCTAAAAGAGGAATATGATCGGTAAGTTCATATGCTTGTACGATATATAGAACCTACAACTAAATGTAACAGTTAGTAGTGTAAATTAATGGAGGTATCTAAATTTAATATTTCATTTTCATTTAAACAGGGTGCAATCTTCAATAAGCCGCTTGCATTCGGAAAGAGACAAAGCAATAGCGGAGTTAGAGAAAGCGAGGGAAGAACTAGAAAGAACTCAGGCTACTCTCGGTAAAGCACAATTGCAGCAGGACAAGTTACAGGCGTCACTGGATTCCGCACATTCCGAAATAGATAAGCTACAGGAGAAATTAGACAAAGCGTCTGTGGAAGTGCGTAAGGTGAGTGATTAATGAAAATAGAAAAATATTTAGCAATTTTGGCATACTTTTTAATTTGTCTAAACAAGGGGAATTTTTCATCGAATACATTTGTTTACCTACAAACTGTAATATAAGTCAAAATGAGGGATTTCTACTAATTACATCCTCTTTGTCTCATGCCATCAGTGAAGATGAAAACCATAATGGAATAAATGAACATCCAAATCTATTTGCGCTATTTAAGTACTTCTATTTCTAAGATTTTTTTTCAACTCAAGGTTTATTTTCCAGCTTCAAGTGGATCGAGAAAAACAGGCATACGATTTCGAGTCCATACAATCGCAACTTGACAAGGCTTTAGGACAGGCTGCGAGGTTGCAAAAAGAGAGGGACACCGCTCAATTGGATGCTGATAGGTTCCACGATAAGCACGAGAAAGCGCAGGTAAGAATAAATTTAGCAGTAACTTAATGAGTCTGGACAGATTTACATAACGCTTCTAGAATTAGAAGAAGAAATATAATATATAGCATATATTTTTAATTATGAAATGAGAATCAATAAAGATTGAACTTTTTTGATTTTTTTTTGACTCGGCCTTCTCTCATAATAAGAGAGTATTTGGCCTTAATCCACCACTCTGGCCAAGTGCGTGTCGGCGGATAAAGCTAGTGATATTTAATTTCTTAAAGCGCACATAACTCAGAAAATTCACCGATGCGCGACCTCGTATCACGGCTCCAAATAAAACTAGGTTACTACCATTTTATATGGATATCCAAAATATTATTGTACAATAGAAAGATATTTTCGGATATCGTAAAAACTGTTTATAATTGGGATCGGACGCTAACGAATTCTGGGTTCGAATAAAAATAGGTCATAGTTTGCAAAGATTGTATACATAAATAAATCAATCACTGTGAAACTATTCATGTCATGGCGTCGATAATAAATATTATTAGATTCTCATTGACCATGTGACTTACATTTGTGACACAAATTTAATGATATTGTTGTGAAGCTAATAATTTTTCACATAAACTCAAAGTTTGCGATATCGCCAGACAAATTTATTGTAACATAAAAATAACATCATTAACAGTTTATTATTAGCTCATAAAAATATTAACAAGTAACGTAACTCATCTGAAAGAGCTCCAAAGATCAGACGACGATGATCTCTATATATAAAGGAGAGCGGATATTCTAAACTAGATATCCTCGTTAAATCTTCTTTAAACTTAAATCACATTGCAGCGTTGCCAAGAAACTTGCAGAAAACGGTTTCGCGGAGCGAGCCATTTTGTGTCAATGCTTTAAATATACAAAATGGCTGCCCGTAAAATAGATAGCGTTTTAGATTTTTATTATCAACATATGTTATATAATGCAGTATACAGTATACAGTTTTGAGATATAGATTTTATGTAACAACAAGAATCAACTTTTATTGTGTTTAGACCGTGATAGAATTAAATACTTGTATTTATATAATTTCCGTAAGCTTTATCTACTGTTGAATCCTCAATAGTTGTGGTACATAGCATACCAATCATAAACAAATTATTTTTGAACTTTTTTTTTCTTAACTTTATATTACTTCTCACTCTATTTAATATATTCATCTTAATATTTGACAAATTAACCAGAACAGAAAATTTCACATCTACGTCGTGTTATCAGACACTCGTTTATTTTTTAATTCATATAAAAAATAACATGAAAAAATATTTGATAAATAATTTATTTGGATATTAAGCCATACAACATTCCTGTTTAAAGTATACAAATAAACTTAAACGTAGATAAGAATTTTTAAAAAAGAACATCGGATAGAGTGCGCACTCAGCTTAAAACATCTTACTTAACGAGTAAGAGCAATTAAGGCCCGGAAACTTAAAAATGTGTTTAAATTTTTAATTATATTTAGGATTTCCTTTTACTTAATGTTAATAAGACATCTTTTTTTGAGGTAAAATACTATTAAGGTTATGCTAGGAGTTGTTTTAGCGCGATGGTACGAAGTAAACCGACCGCTCATTTTTACAAATTAGATTTAACTAACAATCGATGGATAACACGATAAACCTACTTTTAATATCCAAATCTTAATATGTCTTATTGTTTAACACGAAATTGTTAATATTTTATTTTAATTTAATATCAGTTACAATATACAATTAATATAATAATTAAAATATTTCCAGTAAAAATCCATTGATTGTAATCAAAATTCGGTGATGTGTTGATATTAGACACATGTTCATATTTTATTTTTGTCTATGGCATAATATATTAAGTATATAACAGATTTTTACATATTTCCCATCGATTTCAGGCGTTAGTGGCACGTATACAAAAGGAGCGTGACAGTGCGCTGGCCGAAGCCGCCAGCTGCCGGGAGAGGGCTGAAGCTGCCGCAGCAGCAGCCAATAGAGCAGCACGGGACCGGGACAGTGCCGCCACTGAGCTGGACGTACTCAGAGAAAGATGGGAGAAAGCACATCAACAACACCAAAAATTAACGGTATGAAAGTTTTTTCTATTTAATTTTACCACCTTTTTACCATCGGACGTATAGACACACCGCAGACATTCATCCCTACGTTGTCGATATCCCGCGCATTGGGACGAAGAGCTTCGTCCTTCTTAATAGCGAACAGCGAGGGCCTGGAACAGTCTGCCGGCGGCAGTGTTCCCGTCCAGGTACGACGAGGGAATCTTCAAGAAAAGAGTGAATAGGCCACTTCTAGACTAGTGCGCTTCACCATCAAAGACTACATCGCCGCTTACCATCAGACGGGATCGTAGTCAAGCGCTAGTCTACAAAGTTTAAATAAAAAAATGAAACATACGTGAACTTGAGATTGTTATATGAAAATTACAACGTTTTGCTTCATATTCATAAATGTTTACTTAGTTTTTACATCGACTAATCTCCAAAAACGCATAACCTATTTGAATTATTGTATTGAAAACTCTTTTTTTGCAGATGGAGCGTGACGATGCACTAACGGAACTAGAAATTTTGAAAGAGAAACTTGATAAAGCATTATATTCCACACAAAAAACAATAGAGGAGAAGGAGACAGCGCACAAAGAATATGAAAAAATGCTTGAAAAATACGATAGGTAAATTGAAATTTCTTTTTATGAAAAACATATTTTTAATCAAAATTTGATTACTATAAATTGTTATTCTTTTTCAGGTCGCAAAATGAAATTTACAGACTACAAAACAAGATAGATATTTTGGAGGCTGACAAAGACCGCATAGAGCTCGAACTGGAGAAACAAGTACATTTAGCAACGAAGTCTCGGGAAGAGCAAAGAAAGTTACAAGACGAATTGGCTAGATTACAGGAAATGTATGACAGAGCATCTTTACAGCTTGGCAGGACAAAGGAGTTAGAAGAAAAGGCAAAAGAAGACATGGATAGAATGAGTGTCGACATCGAAATGGTACGAGAGCGATACGAGAAAGGACAAATCGAATTACGAAGACTTCAGGCAGAAAAAGAAAAATTAGTAGCAGACAGTGAAAGGCTTCAGTTCGAATACGACCGTGCAATGACACAGTGTGGTAAAGCTCAAGCATCAAATGAAAAAACTCAAGAAGAAATGGCACGGGTTCAAATAGAACTCGAAAAAATGTACGACAAAAATGATAAAGTATCTTCTGAATTGAGAAGAGTTCAAGCCGAGCTGGATAAAGTGAAACAGGATGCCAGTGGCGCACGAGAAGAAGCCGAGAGATATGCATCCCGCTACGGCAAATATCATGACAGTAAAGAAGAACACGAACGGACGAAGCTGGAGGTGGAGCGCCTGCGCACGCGGCTAGAGAAGACTACACTAGAGTTGGAGCGGGCACGCAAAGCTGAAGAAGAGGTGACCCGTCTGCGCTCGGAGCTCGAACGCGTCGAAGGTCTCCGAGGTAAATACCAATTCGAACAGGATAAATGGAGTAACGAAATAAATAGAATGCAGGCTGAACTGGACAAACACCGGGAGCGCTACGACTCATCGCAAGCCGAAGTACAACGTCTTCAAACCGAAAAGGAACAAGCGGAGACTAAACTACACGAGTCCAACATACAGTTGGAGCTCTCAAAGAGTGAAATTGCGAAACACAGTGCGGCATTAGAAAAACAAAGAACAGACCTCGAGCGTGCGCATATTGAGTGCGAGAAGTTTAGAGATCGTTGTGAGAAATTGAAATTGCGTTCAGAGCAATTGGACAAAGAAAATGAGAGACTTAAAGGTGAAATGCAACAAATAGAACGAATGAAGTTGCAGGCTGTTGCTGGTGATAAGGCGAGGACTGAAGACAGACTTGAAATTGAACGTCTTAGAGACAAATTAGAAAAAGCTATTCAAGCGAGAGATGCGACAGAGATGGAAGCTGGCCGCTTAGCGAAAGAACTAGAGAAGTCACAGATGCATCTTGCTAAATACCAGGAAACGAACGAAACAACTCGTGTGGAATACGATAGGATGACAAACGAGTTAGGCCGTATGCATGAACGGCTTGAACGTACGATCCTAGAAATGCGCCAGATTGAACAAGAGAGAGATGCACTTCGGGCAGAGATTCAAAATACTCGGCGTAATATTGAACAACAACAGAGGACGTTGGATCACAGAACGCAAGAAACCTTAGTTAAGCTACAACAAGAACTAGCGCAGTCTGTCCGGGATAGGGAAAAAATGGCATCCATATTAGAGCAGAGAGACAAGCAGGCAGATGCAATTGAAAAACAAATTGTTAAACTAGAAGCTGACACTAAGCAATTAACTATTGAGAGAGATCAGTTAGTGGCACAACTAGAGAAATCACAGGACATGCTAGTCAATTTCCAAAGGGAATTGAATGCATCAGAAGTGGAACTGCAAAAGCAGCGGGAAGAAGTTCGGAGGTTGAAGGAAGAACAAAGAAAGGTTGTCCAAGATTCCGAACGTGGTACTAAAACCGTCCTTGAGAGCCGTGATAGAGAAATCGCGAAGTTACAACAACAGATGCAGACTGTTAGTAAAGAAAAGGAAGCATTCAAGCAAAGAGCTGAAAAAGCTGAGAAAGATGCGCAGAAAGTGGGCGAGATCGAGAAATGGCGTGCAGCTGTCGAAGCCGAAAAGACAAAAGCAATCGCGGCCGAAAAAGCATATTCCGAATGCCATCAAAGGTTACAATCCTTGGAGAAACAGTTCCAGGCGCAACACCAGCAATTACAGCAACTGCAAGCGCGGGGACCGTCCGACGTGCGAGAAGTGCAAAAGCAGCTCGAAGCGGCGCAAGCGGAGGCGCGCTCGCTCGCCGTGGAAAGGGAGCGTTGCCAGTCGCAGTTGGAGATGCTCGTTCAAGAATTGGAGAAGAGCCAGGTCAGTTGGAGGATCGCCCCGCGACGAGCGGCTGTCGGGACGGCATTGCGTGGTTGAATCGAGCTTGCGAAACGAAATTTCATAATCTAACAATTGGTAAAGTAATAAAAAAATCAACCTCGATTGAACCGCTTCTGAGTCGCGTGCGCTGTCTGCTTAAATCATTGCACCGGTGTTATCTCGAGTAGATTTTGGTTTCGATGTTCATACATATTTTTTGGTTTGGGGCATCATCACGGCCGGTTGTCATGTACATTGTTGTATAGTAGCATGCCACCCACAGCCCGCTGGGCATCCTCCAACCCCTCATTATAATTATTCGTATTTATTTTATTAGTTTCATCATCGCCAAAACTATTGGACGTTATCATGTTAAGATATCTTCAAAAGACGTTCTTGCACCAGACATTTCACATCACAGTGCACTGATCCAATCCTGTCTACTGGTGTCGAGTAAAATGTTCAGTGCATTGCAAGGGGGCTTGAATTTCAACGGGTTTTTTTAATTTTACTTCTCTTTCAGCCGTTAATGCTATGTTTACAGTGTATATGCGATCATCGTGCGAATTAAACATTTTGAAACTGAAAAATTATTTTTTGTCATTGAATTGTTTGCTGAACAAATATAGTTTGCGTTACGTGTATAAAGTTGTGCTTAAATTGGGCTTGAAATAAAATTGTACTTAAATTGTACTTGCAAAGTGTCAAGCTTTTCAAAGTAGTAACATTTTTGCTACTCTATAAAAAACTTATATTACTTATTTGTTTTCGTTATTGTGTACTTAAATATTTTTTTTGGATAACAGCTCGATCTCCGCGAAGCGAACAAGAAATTACAAACGGTTGGCGCTCAGAACGCCAAAGCTGGGGAAGATTCAGCGCAAGCTAGAAAACAACTACAAGAAGAAATTAAAAAATTGGAAGACATGAAGAGACAGTTCGATGAACAGAGGAGAGTGGTTGAGAACAAGAGGAAAGACGTGGAGGAAAAGGAGAAATCGCTGACAGAACTCGATCGACAGTTGAAGAAGAGAAAAGAACAAATGGACCAAATGGAAGCATCTTTGAGGAAGGTAATTTTAGCATTCTGTTACCAATTAAGTAAACCTTTAAATTTTCTATGTGGGAGTTTCACCTCTAGAATATTTGTAACTAATCGTCCCAAATATGTATCTCCAAGGCTGGCGGAAGTGCGGCTGCAGTGACGGACATGAATCGCAAGTTAACAGAAACGCAAAAGGAAGCAGATCAATTAAAGCAACAACTAAAACAGAGCGAGGAAGAGTCTAAGCGTCTTACTGCCGAAACTGAGAGGCTTCTACAGCTGGTGCAGATGTCACAAGAGGAGCAGGCCCAAAAGGAGAAGCAGATAATGGATATGCAGCAGTAAGTTTTTCTATTGTGATCATCCCTTTCATCGTTCCGACTAATCCAGACGTCTGGCACAAGAAGAAAGTCAACGTCATCTTTATGAAAGTAGTTACAGATAATGCGAGTGTTTTATTAAAATTTTCCTTTACTGGAAGCTCAAGCTTATATGAGACGTTAAATGCGCACGATTGCGATATCCACTAAGCTATTTTTACTAAATAGATTCCTTAATTGCCTAAAAAATACATAAACTTTTTAACTCTATCATATATATTTTGTAGTTATTGAGAGAATTATAACCAATATTTCAGATCGATAAGAAACCTTCAAGCCAAACTGAAAAGTCAGCAACAAGCACAAGCACAAAGAGAAGAGGTACGTTTTAAATATTTCAAATATAAATCATCTCATCATATCCGAATTAATACTATAACTGATTACTTAGATCATTTAGTATTTTTATTATAACAGCTCTATAAATTTTCATAAGTAAGGAAATGTCAATATTCAGTTATTTTTATCCCAAGAGATAGCACAATCTTAATTCTCAGGTGTACATTAAGTTCTTTACAAAATATTTTTTGGACCAATATGAACCATCAATAAGTGTAGTTCTATGATTACTAACTTAATTTAAACCAATAATCATTATGTTTACAATGTTTTAATTCTATTAACACTATTCAATTCAAGCAGATCAAAGACATTTATTATTATTGTACATTATGTTTAGTGGTTAATCAATTTCTTCTTTATTTAACTGCAGTTAAGCTAGTTTAAATTGAGGACAATTATTTCATAGTAAAAAAAATGTTACGCCCCGGACCCGAACTATTGCTTATGAACGGATTAATATAAAATAATCTTAAACGTGCTGGTGATGAAAATCTGAAATATAATAGTAATTTAATTTTAATGGAAAAAATTAATAAAGCCTGGGATATGTAGTTACTTCTCAAGCAGTTAATAAAAACAGATTGTCAAATTTGACAGCGGATGTCATAGAGACATAATGTGACAATTGTCTATGGTAATGATCTATAACAACACTTAATGTTGTCTTTAGTTATATCCATAGACTAAAACTAACTATAAGATTAAAATTACAACAAATTTCAATGGCTAATGAAATGTGTTTGATCTGCTTTATCCCTGTGTCATTAATGTAATCAGTTACTAACCGACTAATCTGTTTCTCTTGCACGCTGCAGGCCGGACCCGCAGGCTTCCTCAAAAGCTTTTTCTAAGTTAATCCTTCATACCAAGACTGTCGTTCGTTTATGTTGTCTGTTTATATATTTTGACTTTCCTTTACTCCGCCTGTCGCAATAATGGTTTGTGTGAGCGGCGTCGCCATCTCTCCATGTCTTTCAATCTTAACATCACGATCAAACTTTACAGTCGCAATTCTTAATTAAATAATGTTATTGATATATGTATTGAATATGTAACAAAGTGTTCAGATAATAATAAAGTTTCAGCTCTTGTTGATAATCCGGTAACCGTGTATACAGGTTTCGATTTCCGAGTAATATCGTTTGTAATCAGCACACAATTAAATAATAATTGTTAGTTTAGCAATAATTTCTAAGTGATGTTTAATGGGAAATTAAATTAACAATTGAATAATCGTGTTCAGCGGGAATTATTTTTTAAGTATTAATAAAAAAATATATATAACAATATTGTAAAACTGTTAAGTACTCATGTATCTAGATAGAAGAAGTAAGTTGTCCATTAGTCGATGTTCATCAGCTTACAAACTTGTTATGCGAATATCAATTGACTTTAAAGTAAACGTTGACTTCTCTCTGCTCTTTTTTATTGAGTTATTATTGTTAAAGATTTGTTAACGGAAATTATAATGATTACCAGTTTTTATTTATTTATTTTTCGTTTTTTTTTTCCTTTCATCTGTCCACCCTTAAATTAGGAACTGTCGCGAGCGAAACGAGACCAGATAGGGGCTTTAGGTGACCTAACTAACGCTTTGAAAGAGAGAGACCGTTTAAAATCTAGATTAGAAGATAGCAGGATGAAGATAATCGACTTAGAGATAGAACTTAATCAGTCATCGATCATACTGTCAGAAGTTCTGAAAATATCGGACGGACAGTTGGGCAATATAAAGAAAAGCAGAAGTTTCCTTGAACTTCAGAAAAGTGGTAAGGTAGTGGATAGGCTTGACAAATGTAAATTTAGTCAGAGTGCGAACGAATTAAATGTCACGCGTAAAATAGAAAAAAAATCACCGCCGCCCAACGTGCACAAGTTATCACGGAAAATTTCAGACCTTTCAAGGGAAATCGGGATCAAAAACTCTAAAATTATCGAACAACAAAGATGCATATCGATATTAGAGGACGCTTTAAGAGAAAACAACAACATAGCGGAATTCGAGCAGCTGTTAGCGGTTGTCAGAAGTAAAGATGAAAGAATTAACGAACTGGAACTTATGGTAAACAAAAAAGCAGTCACGATATCCTCGGATTACAAAGATAACAGAATATTAGAGCTGGAAGACGCGCTCAAAGAATCAGTCATGATAGCCGCGGAACGAGAAAGAGTATTTGATGAAGAAGAACAGAGGAGAATTGAAACATTACAGAAGGTGAGCTGTACAATTTGTCTTAGTATTTCTAAACTTAAGTTAAAGACAGAACCTGTTTCCGTATCTAAATAATTTGACTAGGTGTGTCTGGTTTGTTTTTAATGAGAAACTTGTAAGTTAAAGTACAGTTTGAGGTTAATATTTTTTAATTCAATTATAAATCATTGAAATAATAATTAAAGATGAGGAAAATGGAGCAGCGCATACGATCCCTGCAGAACGCGTCAGCGCTTAGCTGCGAAACTTGTTCATCGGTGTTGAAGCGTTTAAAGATGCTGGAAGATGCTCTTCAGTGTTGCCAGAAAAAAAAACAAGCGATACTGCAGCATTCATCAGGTGTGATGTGAGTACAATATATTTTTTGATAATCGTTCTCATTGTCTGCCTATTTGATAAATGGCTTTTACTACCTCCATAGAAGAGAAGACTAGGGCCCAGACGAAGAAACATTAAGTAGGCAATTTTTTTTAGTTGTTGTCAATAATTTTAATAAGATATACAGATTTGTACATTAACTAAACTAGTTTTCATGTTATTAACATAGTTTTTTATATGAACTGTTTTTGTAATTGCATACACAAATTTTAGTCAAAACGTATTAGAAGAGGCGATCAGCGAGTGGGACTCTAGGATAGCTGAGCTGGAGATGAAGGGAGTTCTGGATGAGAGTGAGACAAAGGCTTGCGCTGCACTGAAGAGTGAGCGAGACCGATTGCTGCACAGGCTCAAAATTGAGGTAAATTATATGTACACACACATTCACTCCTAAAAGGGATGGATGTGTGTGTACCCATCCCTATTACCTATCTCCCTGTATGTTTAAGTTAATTATTATTTAATCCGTTTGTGAATGTTGAAAGGATTTATTTCATTACATTTTCAGAACGAATGGATAGTGGACTCCCAACGGGATTGCTCCGAGGAAGCTCCGCCACAAGATGGCGCCACTCTGCCGGTGGACCTGACCCTGGCAGACGGACTCATTGCCATCGGCGACGACAATGTAATCGTCTGGGTATCGTAAAATGGAGGACATATTGAGAATGCGGGTGAATTTTTTTTGTGTTGCCCTTTAAAAATACTAGGTAAATTATTTTTTTCATAAACACATTCAAATCATTAATTAAATAGATTTTTTCAACGCTAATTTTGTGATTGTTTTTACTCTTTTGTTTAATTACATGAAAGGATTTTTTGGAAGCACTTATTAATCTGTGTCATTGTCAATGGTGGTCAATTTACGTAATCAGAGATACCAACTTTCAAAATGTTGTCTTAGAATGACAAAGATTAAACCATAAAGTATAAAAGTTGATGGTCTATTATCTGATTGTTTGCATTTCTCAATGTTGTTAAAATCTTGGCAACTATTTTTCTCTGTGATAATTGTTGTTGAATCATGAATTCGTAATTGAAATGTTTGTTATTGTTTAATAAATATAACTGCATAAATTAGCAGACTTTACTCCTTATTTTAAAGACTCTACTACCCTTTATTTTAATGATTTTTTTGAGTCTATTTTTCTACAGTTATTAATCTAATGACCGGCCTAAAGGAAATAAAATGTATAAACCAAATAATTTAAACTATAATAGTTAATTTTCGCTTTGAAAATATAATCTTAAATGTAATACAAGTTCAATCATTTCCTGTGTGTGTAGTGATGGGTGATGGTTTGTGAATAGATGAATCTAATACTAACATTACTAATACAAAACTATATTTAATACATTTACACATGTTGCTAGCTGATTTTGAATTTTTTATATTTTAAATTTATACAAAACTTTATGTTATACACAGATTTAAAATTACTTATTTTATACTCATTAGAAAATATCTCTTAGCAGGCTTTTCTTTATAGCTTAAATGCTAATAAACTATTTTAGCTTAATAATTATTGATTCCCAACATAAGTCAACCTGCCAAATTGTAGAGTTTAAAAAGATTTGATGTCTTTTAAAATAATTTTGGGTAGATATAAATATAGAGTAATACAAAGTGTTCAGCAACTATAAAATTATAAAAAGTTAAGTGTTCAATTAACTTTAGCTATACACTCATACATCTAGTTCCATTATTTAAGATCTATTTTGAATTAAAATAAAACATTTGTTGTGATTTTAATATGTAGAGGTAAATTTTATGTATTTAAAGTGTTTTAAATAATATAAAAATTAGGCTTTGTACGTGTACAGATTATATATGCGATACAACAGATTAAATTAACACAATGCTATAAGAAATGTTTAGATTTTGTCCAAGTATAAAGCTTTATGCTAATAACAAATCGAAAATTGTTCAACAGCATACACAGGTGATTTATAATAGATGTACAAGCTGTTTTATAAACCTTTCATATGTAATGGTAGTTTCTTTACTTTTTTGTGGTTTTGAATAATTTAATTAGCAATTATTTAACAATACAAATATGATTAAAGTTTATACTCTAATCCTTCTTAAATACATCCTTCCCCTTCTTTAATATAAATACTTTATGGTAAACATTTTTTTTTTGTTAAATCTCTGAAACCATTGATTTTTTAATACATTAATACGCACCTATTACAAATCACCTGTATTATTTTTAACGACTGGCAAGAAAACAAATTATAAACATCCTGAACAACGTTCATATTGGAGATTTCTCTCACAAGGAAAAGTAAAATGATGTTAATAAATGCTTGTATCAATAAATTTCAATATTTTAAACATGGCGTAATTACAGGAGGAGGACATCCCGGCGACAGTGCTATGACCAACAGAAAGCTAAGTCTTGACGTAATTATGTTGTGGCATTAGCCCCATCACTGCATTTGTCACCATCACCCGCTACCTTACCAATCATTATCTGCTTTTCACCAGCATTATATATCGCCCAAAACCCGACGAAGCGTTCGCTCTAAATACACGAACGTTACCAAAGAGGTTATTTTTATTTAATTCATAAATAAAGGTTTCATTTAAAATTTTTCGTTTTATTTTTTTTTCTAACTTAATAAATATTATAACAAAGTTTTATTTTATTTACTTACGTTATAAATAACAATAATTATTGATTATTTGTTTTTTTATTTATACAGAGATTTTCCGGAATTCTTATTTAGTTAACTTAAGATCTAAAGACTTCTATACTAACGCAATGAGTACGAAAATGCTTAGGCTTTCAAATTTAAACATTAAGCGTATATTACTTGAAAGTTTATCTATTTCAACCTGTTATTTTATATAAACACTGTCATTATCTATGAAGAAGTTTCGATGCGAATCCGATTGATCCGATGGGTGGTAGCGATTTAATTTTCTTCAGTTTAACGGATTGTATATTTCAATAATCGCTTTCGGCGTTGTTCTGAGTACTTCAAGTATTACAATTGTTATAAAAAACCTGTATACCTATTATAAGCAATAATATTCGTGTAAACTTATAGGAATTTTCACAATTGATGTCTATTTTTAACTGTCGAAATTGTAGTGAAATTTACATTGGTTTAGTGGACACTTCCAACGTGTACTGTAAAGTAGTGGAATTTGAATCTTAGCGTACATCCCCGTTCCGTCAAACGACTGACTTTCCCCACAAATAAATTACTTTAGACTAATTCTAAATGATACGTTTGCAATGGTAAATAGCATATTGTTGATCCTAGGTTACTCACAGGCCTTTTGTTTGAATACATATCATGCACGGCGCAAGGTTACTGCGTACAGTCTTCATATCATTCTGTTACTATATTTAACTTAGCTTTCAGAGCAAATGTTGTTATTAAGAACAATTGAGGAATTATGCTTGAGTAAAGTTAATAAAGCACTGCCTTACATACTAAGTACGTTAATATTTTCCTTTATCGAGTCTTCATAAAGCTTTGCGCGTTGCGAAGAGACGTCCGCTCTGTTCGACGGCCCGCGCCAAAGTGAAAAGACTAACATATTAAGTGGCAGCTATTTTATAAATACCCACATCCAATAAAGTATTTTGTGGATATAAATCGCGAGCTTTTTATAAGATCTTTACAACGTATGTGATAAACATTACAATTTAAAGCGATATCCAATTTTTGAAAAAAAAATTAAACCCGTAAAATTGTAATAGTCACTACCTCCTATTTATTGAGATATATATTGAGTTGAGTTATAAAAGAATTTATTGTTGTTAATATTAGTTATATCTTTAAATTTGTTTCAGAAATTGGATCATCAGCAAATTAAAATGTAACATCGAAATTATTACTATTTTCTGTAAACTGCCTTTCGGAATTAGGACAATGGTTAGTTTTTTATCGAATATAGCGTAGTACTCCCGCAAACTTATGTTTTAAAGTTGTCAGTATATTAAAAATAGATGACAGTAAGAAATCAAAATATTTTCAATCTGTTTTGGGTCCAAAATGGCCATTGTCCTTCATAGCTTTTATTCCTACTCTCTTTAAAGGAAACTTGATTTGTCTTAACTACTTAACGAAATTCAATAGTATGTGTTGGAAAAAAAGGCTTTTTATACACATGTCGCATGTAGAGTGTATTCTTATGGTAGGTGGAATGTATAGAGAAGCTGCAATGTTTCGTTGAAAAAAAAATCTTCGTCCTTTTTTCATTTTTATATCACCCACTTCGATCGTTGACTAAATATTTTTAGTTTCGTATTTCATAATCCGCGTTCGACTAAGCGTTGCAGCTAAATTTTTGTATCGACTCAAATGTAGCTAATTGTATTACGTCACAATAATTATAATGGTATAATGTGAATCAATATTAGTTACTTGTTATATAATAAAACGGTATATAAAGTGGTGGGTCTTATTGTTTCACACGTTGTATTGACCGAAATTATGCTGATAATAAAAATAATTGTTCTTTGAAAAATATAATATCTTCATATACGATTTGGTGTTTTTCTTCACATCTCCTTTATTTCAATCCTCAACTGATTTATTGCTAACTATTTTAAAATGATCGTGTCATGTAATAACTATTTGGAATACACAAACTATTAAAACCATTAAAAATAGCAGCTTTGAATATTTTTGACTTTGTCAAAAGTGAAAATTGTAAAATCTATTCAATACATTAAGAAATAAGTGTTTTTAAAACTCGCTTAGTTTTATCTATATCTTTTTGAACTGTAATATTCACCGGAAAATTTTATAAATTAATTAACTGTATTAGACCACCTAGCATTACTTGAACCTGACCTCTGTTCATTTATATAAATATTAATTGTATAACTTTTATATGATAAAAGTTATATAAATATTAATTGTTCCTAGATATGCGTTGTAGCTAGTGAAATTACTGGCGTAAAGGTATCTTAATATCTTATGTATCAAGATGACAACTTCAATATGGTGCTGGGTATACCATCTTAACGCCACGTTATAGATATGTATTCATTTATCTACCAAAAAGATCTTAATGTACTTCAATTACATATGTTATAACAGGAATAATTCTATGTTATTTATTTCTCCTCCTACTCATCTTCACTACTTCCACATCAACTCTATCATTAAACAATAAACTCGATAGTATTTTCTAGAAAAAGCGCCATCTATTAGACAAAATTTCTTAAAGTATTTTCATAGTTTAGGTTTGCTATTTAATACAAGATGGTAACAAATTTTATAGAATCAGATTATTTTTAAGAATTTAGTTAACAAGCAATACTTGTTTTGATTGCTTTGATTTAATAAATTATTTAATCGTCATTTGCTATGAGAATTTTTATGCAGCCGTTTTGTATTTGGTTTTGCTTTTCATCGTTAGATGGCAGTAGTATACTTTCGGAAACGCTTCGTAACAAAGTACTTTCTAAAATTATTTTAAACAAACACTTTAATAAAATTTTAAGTAAAATTAAACATGACATGGGAACCGTATCAAAAAACATAAAATGCTGTACATAAATAAATGTTTTTAATCTATTATATGAAAGAGAGGACGTTATAAATATTGTACAATAGTACTTAAAATGGCATATTAAATCATGTAACTAGAGTAATTATAGATGAGCTTGGATTTTTAAAGCTTTTAAATGATTATTTATAATTACTTAATTTATGGTAAGTGGTGAAGAATCGTGTTTGTGTTAAATAATATTGTCTTCTACTTTGCCAGCTGCAGACAGCAACAGTCCATAGCAACGGATTTATGTTAAGATTGTTGTAGCTAATCATGAGGGTTCAAAAAATCCCTATCAACATTAAAATTATAGCATTGGAACTAAATACGAGACCTCAGTATCACAAAGCAGCCGATTATCCACTGGACTATTACAGTAACGTTAAAATTACCATTTTGGAAACATTTCGCGATGGCGGGCGATATTGTCAGTTCTGGTAACTGACAAGTCGGCCTATTTACACGTGTTGGATATAGTGCATAAGATATAGCGGGCAGGTAGGAAATGCTTTTTTAATTTATTTTTTTTATTAAGATCCACTCGTTTTCTTTATTCTTTATTGTACACAAAATGACAAAATGTACGAGTTTAGGTACAAAAACCCTAAAAGAGTTTTCTAACAGCAAACCTGTGAAAGAAAGTAATAAGTGAAAAGTAAAAAGCGGGTGAGTGTATA